>CM035209.1:2336503-2349008 GCA_020233015.1 Callinectes sapidus | reverse complement strand
ATACACACACACACACACACACACACACACACACACACACACACACACACACACACTTACATAGACATGAATAGCTAAAACGACTTATTTTTTTGCACTTGAAGAAGAAGAAGAAGAAAAAGAAGAAGAAGAAGAAGAAGAAGAAGAAGAAGAAGAAGAAGAAAAAGAAGAAGAAGAAGAAGAAGAAGAAGAAGAAGAAGAAGAAGAAGAAGAAGAAGAAGAAGAAGAAGAAGAAGAAGGGGGAGGAAGAGGAAGAAGAAGAAGAAGAAGAAGAAGAAGAAGAAGAAGAAGAAGAGCATGAGGAGAGGGAGGAGGAAAACAGACATAGCATCACCAACTAGACAATAGCAGCAGCAGCAGCAGCAGTAGCAGCAGAAGCAGCAGCAGCAGCAGCAGCAGCAGCAACAAGCAGCAGCAGCAACAACAACAACAACAACAACAACAACAACAACAACAACAACAACAACGACAAAAATAACAACAACAACAACAAAAACAAAAACAACAACACCAGCAACAACACCAAAACAAACATATAATAAAAATCTGAGCACCTAATGTATTTGTAGTCTTGCAGAGAGAGAGAGAGAGAGAGAGAGAGAGAGAGAGAGAGAGAGAGAGAGAGAGAGAGAGAGAGAGAGAGAGAGAGAGATAAGGAGTTGAACCCCCCACCACCGGCGGGTTGACACCCGCATTGTGTAACAAAGCTACTTATGTATTTTGTAATTTGCCTTACACAATAAATCTTTCAAAAAAAGGAGTTGAACAGTTATTGTGAGACCACCAAGCGGACAACTAAAGTGCCTGGCATCGGTGAAAAACTTTTTAGTGCGCTGAATCAAGACTATCGTTATTGTCTTGTTTATTTCCTTAACATTTAGTGCATCGCGACAATTTCTCTTCTACAGGAACCGAACACCCATGCGGGATTGCCTATACGTAGTGTTTCAGCCCTCAAGCGCAGTTGCAACATTTAATACAGTTTCAGGTCTACCTTTCGTTTCCACCAAAGTATTCTTCTGTTTCTGAGAGATAATTTGTCATCAAGTAGAAAGAACCTCCTATATGATCAGATAAAAGCATTTCCGTGATATCCAAAATACAAATTCCTTCCACATCCAGCAATACTAAGACGCGGTCGACAATCTCAGGAAAGTCTTTATCAACCAACAAAGTGGATTCACGATTTTTGCATAGTTCTCTTGACTTCCATGTTCACCTTTCTTTCCTTAAATAAAATGTTCGCTTTTTAAATCCTCAACGATATTTCATCTTGTTCGTCATTGACTCGGGCACACTTTGTTTCGAGTTCTTTCGAGATCTTTTTATGGATATCGTAAAAAGGCACAAATATTCAGATACAATTTGAGTCTCTGCCACTAAGCCCATCTATCCATCACTGATATGGCGGTACATAAAGCTGGTCCTTGCAATAGCCACTGTCATGGGAAGCTGCCAGTGTCTTGATGACCTCATCCTTGCTGCGATACAAAGAAAAAATAGCTAGCCATGACCAACGTTTTCACTCCATTATTAACTGAAACATATGACAGTCACAGACGGTGTGACAAAAACTGTCCTGTTTCCATCTAGGTTTTTCAGCTGAGCATCTGCACCACAGCCACCACAGTATATAAGCGACAGCCAACCATCCTCCTCACCAGTCATCCCACTCCTACATTCATAGCACCATGTCTTACAAGGTAACCACTCACTTACTGCTGCACTTCACGATTAGCTTGACGCTATATTCATACCAAATCCTCATCACTACCGCCGCTCTGCCGACATCCTCACACTGACACATTCCTCTTTTCCAGATCCTGGTGGTGGCTGTCCTGGCCGCGGCTGTCTTGGCCGATATTGTCCCAGTGACCTACAAACAACCTCGCCCCTATCCCAGCCCCAACCCACACCCCCACCCCCACCACCCCCACCCATATCCCCACGTAAGTCGTCCCACAAGCCTTCCTACTACACCTCACTGTCACCTTTCTGTAATAGTTCCCTGAGAGATGGCTGACTGGAGTGAATTCAATAGTCGAGCAATTAGTGTATCATTAATAGCAAGAATATAATGTACATTGTGGTAGTGGAAGGATATAGGTAGGCATGTTTATATGTTACAAATTTATACGAGTTTCCTAATGGCTTCTTGTAATTTCTCATATTTTTAACGCTCTCTCTCTCTCTCTCTCTCTCTCTCTCTCTCTCTCTCTCTCTCTCTCTCTCTCTCCCCAGGATCCCCCTAAGTATGACTTCCACTACACGGTGAAGGACAAGTACAACGACTTCGGCCACTGGGAGTCCCGTGACGGAGACAACACGGAGGGGAAGTACATCACGAAGCTGCCAGACGGACGCACACAGATCGTGACATACACCGTGAAGGGCGACAGCGGCTACGTAGCGGATGTCGTTTATGAGGGCGAGGCAGTTCACCCCAAGCACACTCCATACAAACCCGAGTATTAACAACAGCCAGTTTACAAGTCCACGTATCGCCTTCCTGCTCAACCCGCCAGTACCAATGTCCATCTCCCGCGGACCGCTGCTTCTTATTTATGTCTTGATTGTTACAGATTCATGTAGCAAATGTTATTAACTTATAATAAATCTTTCAGCATTAAAGCTTACTGTCACTAGAACCTTCCAATATCAATAGATTTGGTACTCTCTATTCTCCATGTGTGCTTCTTTGTGGTATGGAGATAAAGTGGAAGATCAGTCCACCAGCAGCTGTGAGGCAATGGAGGCAGAGATGGCAAGCACAGAGTGGGACGCAGGCAATCTTATATTAATAGACTTGCTACTCTTTATTCGACATTTGTGCTCCTTTGTGTTACGAAGTGCAAAATCAGTACACCAGCAGCTGTGAGGCAATGGAGGCAGTGATGGCAAGAAAGGAAGGGGTGGCAGTCGGCAAGCAGTGTGGGGCAGTCGGGGCAGTGACGGCAAGCACAGAGTGGGACGCAGGCAATCTTACTGACCCCGCTCGGCCGCCACTCATCTCTACGCTTCGTGACTCTTCTGCCTCCGGTGACCTTGCAGGGAGTCGTGGGGGAAGACACTCACTAAAAAGCTGCACACCTTCCACAACTCAGTGAATAGGCCACCATAGACCACCAGCTGTCCTGTCTCTCTCACTGTCTCTCTTTTGTCCTCCCCTCTTGTTCCTCTCATCTGTCCTCCCTCTCACTTTGTCAAATCTATCATCTCTTTCAGTTTCGATTTATCTCATCTTTCTTTCTCATTTTTCTTATTTTTCTCATTTTTTTTATTATTTCACCTCCTCTCATTCATCCCGTCCGTCTCTTTCTCATAACTCTTTCGATTCTTGGAAGATAATACATGCACGATAGAATCCTTTCTTCTCATTGTACATTGTTTCCTGAATCACAGAATACTTCCTTTCTTTATTTCTCGGCAAAATCTACAACAAAATATCAACAGCAATAAACAATGAGTTCCCTGAGATGAATAACAAGGGAACTCTATGTGTACTTATCTTTTCTCTCTGTATTCTGTAGCTACTGTACTCACAGCCACGAGTCGTCATGGTAAACTCTGGAACTCGCTGCTTTCTTTTGTGTTACCCCCCCCCACCCCCCCCTACCTGAAATATATCTAGAGGGAGATCTCAAGACAACTCTTTAATTCCATAATCGAGGTCTAGTATTCTCAATGTGTCTTTTTTATAATATCACTTTATTCATTAACTAAGGCTCTTCCTTCTGTGGTTGTTGTTCCCTTCAATCAACTCTACCTACTCATAGAAGGATACTTTTTTAATGATCATTGAAATTCCCAGTGATACTCCATACAGTACTTTCCTATTCTCATATACACACAAAGTACCCTTATGAGTCCTCCCATCACTCGCATATTTGCCCATTCCTGTCACCTGAATTTCAAATGTCACATTGTAGACACCCCCATCTGACTCCTGATATTTCTCACGTTGCGACCCTCAGAAATCCTTAAGGCACATATTCTGAGTTTCTCCTGTTAGGTTATCATTTCCGAGGCCTTGCATTGCCTTGCACCTTATTTGATTTATGCTAAAATGAACCCAATTTCTTCTCTCGCACAAAAAAATGTCCACACCAAGGACTTGATGTAAAAGGTGAACATTTATTGTTTGTTTTTTTAGTTGATTTTAAATTGCTATTTGTTTGAAAAAAAATCAATTTCGAAACACGAAGTAAAAATTTCAAGTTGCTAATGTAATGAATGAGCATAGTATGGGTTTCTATCTATTTCTATCAAGTGTTCTTTGTTGCGTGAAACGTGACTCAGTAAACACTAAGAAGCGTCTTGGGTTTACAAACATCTGCCTCTATCTTTTTACACAACAAGGCGGCGATTCCTCGCGGAAACCCACGTACGAAGCACCACACACTGATGCACACACCATTCACACTCTTGTCACGAACCAAGAAAATAATTAGATTAAAAAAGATGCAGTACTTATAGTCGTAGCAGAGCAGATCAAGAATACTCAATTAACTAAAAATTCTGGCATGTTCTGCCTACCACTGATAAACACAATGAAGCAAGATCCTCCATGATTACACTTTGATAAAATTCAAAGAAACAATAAAAAAATATTTCACTTAACGAGAGCTCAAACATCAAACGTGACCTTCGACAGGCAATCTGATACAAATAAAGACAAAACACACTCCATAATTAGAGATAAAAAAACGAAACTTTCTACGTAGTTTACTTGAACTCAAACATTTGCCGTAACCTTCATCAGTGAATCAAAGATGTGGAAGAACACCTTAAGCCTAAAGGTTCACACAAAAAGACACTGTACCTTCTGTTCCACTTAGACCTGGCAACCTGATGCGTCCTTCATGAATTATACACACCCCAAGTATTTCCTGACAATGGGAAAATAACCAGTTGAGAAGCATCAATTTCTAGCATAAGAACAAGTTAACATTCTCTCTCTCTCTCTCTCTCTCTCTCTCTCTCTCTCTCTCTCTCTCTCTCTCTCTCTCTCTCTCTCTCTCTCTCTCTCTCTCTCTCTCCCCTAAAACTGCAGATTAATGATGAATCGAGTATTTTCTCATTTCACAATCCTTCTATACCAAAGTTCACCAGAGATATGTTAATGCCATATACTTTGTCAACCTACACAATGGTACCGGACATTTCTTTCATTCTATTCTCACACACGGTGACTACATAATATGACGCACTGAAAACAAGAAAACTCACAAGAAGTCAACAAGTCTCAACGCGATACTCCCTCTGTAAAAACACTAACATCGAAAAAATTAGACTTATTTATAGATGAAGGCGTAATTTATTTTCGAACATTAAAAAAGATAACACCTTCATCTATTCTTTTCGTTATGCTCTTTACTGACTTTGTACCAACGACTTTATAATATGTTAAACTCTCTCTCTCTCTCTCTCTCTCTCTCTCTCTCTCTCTCTCTCTCTCTCTCTCTCTCTCTCTCTCTCTCTCTCTCTCTATGATGGAGTCAGCTTAATAAAAACTGCATATCATTTACATATTTCCGTCCACAGGTCAAAGGAGTGAGGTGAGGAGATACTTAACACGCCATGTCTTTAGATTAATATAATGTCATCTCCCTACAAGTGTCGAATATATAATGACTGCTGAGCGAAAATGGAAGCATGATATCAGCTTATTACATCTCCAAAGCACTATAATCATCACCACCTTGGATAATTTCTATAAAAGATAATGGCAAGAGAAAAGGCAAGATTTCTCCACTCGTCCCTGTCTACTCTGCGTCGCTTGTCTGTGTCTCCCACCTACTCTATCACCCAAGGCGCCTTCGTAATTCAGTAGTGCAATGACTCTAAAATTAACGTTAACAGCTTTGACGATGGTAGTTTGCGGTTAAGGTTGTTGTTATGACTGCTTCTGACCCGATGATTCACGGGCTAAGCTTCTCAGTGGTTCATTAAGCTATCAAGTAACGCTAGACTATTTACCATATTCGGCACATCATTTCGTCATTGCTTACCACACTGACTTGGATGCTCTTGTTATACAGCATACTAAGCAATGAGCGTGGGTTTAAGGCTGGTAGCGCCGCCCATCCAGGACCTCGGCATATCCACTCTATATTATCTCACAGAGTAGGGTGACCAGTTTCTTTCTCTTGGCGCCTGTAAGTCTCTGTCATGGTTGATTGATGCCGCTTTTTATTCTCAAGCTGGTTTCACCTAGAACTGGGCAGTCGACCCAGAAAAATCACATTTATTATTTAGAATCAAAATTAAAATTCTTGCTATGAAGAAAGATACGCTATACCGACATACTGTAGTTGCTGCGCTGCCTAGAAATTTCAAAATCGATCTTATAACCTCTTTCTTTGTGTAGATGTTGATAATGATTTCATGGAATGCTTCTACTGCTGGAAATCGCTAGACATCACACTAAAAATGTTTATTCTTATTATTATTATTTTAGGTTTTAATGTCCTACACTGAAATCGCATCTCTCCTTCTACTGGCCCTGCACAAAAATGCAGTTTATTGGTGAGTAAACCCTTGGAGAAATATACAAGAGTAATGTTGTACTACGTTAGTTACCATAATACAGAAATCATAAGTATGGTTTCATGGTGAATGGAAATAAAGGCGGTGTAAAGATGATCACATAACAGATACGTTTTAGGAGAAATTACAAGCATATAAGAGAAAAGTAGGAAAAGGCAACGAAAAGGTTAGCAACAATATAAACATATTTATCTATTTATTTATTCATTTTTCTATTCATTTATCTATACATTTGTTTATTTATCTATTTAATTGTTCATTTACTTATCTTATATCTATTTACTTATATATTTATCTAGTTATTTATTTATTTGCTTGTTTATATCAGAAAGTGTGATTACTATCTAAAATTAATCTAGCACTGGTCAAAAAGCGAAAATTTATAATGATGGAGAACAATAATAATGTAGTAAGAACAATAGTAAATGTTCATAGAATCTTCAACATTAGATAATACCAAAAAAGAATAAATATTTGAGGTATATTTATGAATCATAAGGTAAAGGAACAGAAACACACTGTTACTTAGAGGTAGATAGCGAGGAAAGACTTAATAATGAGATTGTTAACGCAGTCTTTAGGGAAGCTGTAAAAGTTATATACACTCATGCATAGGAGTCAAAAGTACATTTATCTATATATCATATTTCACACAGGGACCGCCATGTGTACCTGTACTGGCTTCTTATCATGTTTTATACTTCAATCTTCTCTTAACATGAATAATTCTTCATTAATATACCTTACAAGAGATATAATGTATCCTTCTGATAGGCAACACGTTCAAGATGGGTAGAAAGCAGACGCTGAAGGTATGTGAGTTCTTTTATGACAACAAGTACTCCATTTGTGCCTAAAGCTTACCTTCAATTTCAATCTCTCTACCTGCTAAGAATATATTAATAATCAGGTTACTAAGGAAACTATCAACAGATAAGACAACTCAAGATTGACAAGAACCATAAAACATATCTCTTTTCCATTAACACAAGGATCCAGCATCAGCCAACAACCAAGACGTTGCAGGTGTCCCTTCCAAAGACTGATTGCCTTATCATTTAACGTGTCGCAATTGCAAGGCGAATAGCTAACCTATCACACACAATTCATGTAGTTCCATTCTTGATTCCTCACTCACTCACTCACTCACTCACTCACTCACTCACACGGTCTAACTTCCAGCCAAAACTTTCTTTATAAACTGTTGACAGATTCATTCATCTTACCCTTCCTCAATAAACTCCACATCTTTACCACTGAATATATATTTTTTTCTAAATATCGATGAACTAAATATTACATCTTGCAAATAAAATATTCCTGTCCAGACTTCATTCATAAATTGTTCTTTCATTCATTCTGCCATTCAACCTCACCTCTATCATAGGAAAGTTGCTCATTTCACCAAGCATTAATATGATGATGAACAAGCCAGAGAAAAGATTCATGGAGCGGAGATGAGTGCAGGAAGTATAAAGAAAAACAAAAGTATCGCGGAGAGTAGCTAAGTGTATTTGCATGTAGTAAAAAAAACTGCCCCATGGTGAGAAAGGAATGCAGGACCTGTCTTTACTCCCTTACAGCCTCACAATCCTGCCAATATCAACAACAATGAGTGAGGATAACGCCGAAAAAAATAAAATAAAGCAATGTCGTAAAGAAGAAATAAGGATATACATTGTAGTGAAATAAACCTTAAAATGAGAGAGATACCACGCACCTCCCTTCAAAGCCTCACATCCCTGCCAATACTGACAGCACTGATCTCTGATGCCCCAGTCACCTTCATCGAAAAAACAAGAACACTACTGACCACACAGCAACACTTCTAGACACACAGACTTAGATAAGAGAAAGTGGCTCAGCACCAGAACCACTGCCCACCACCAAGCCAATACACACAACGCACTACCAAAATACTAACATTATAACATAAATGTCACCTAGCAAACCACGTAAACATCAACAACGGCGTCTTTCGGCTAATTATTCTGTTCTTTAAGGGGACTGGCAAATAAGTGAGCTAATTATTTTCATCGTGTTTGTTGTCCTTGGCCAGCTTCCTCTTCCAACATAAAAAAAAACCCGCAATATTACCACATCACAACTGCGTAACGTAGACATTACCAACCATCACACGGCAACGAGACAATGCACGCGCAACACACTACTACATATCAACCTTCAAACCCTAATGAACCTCATCTGCCATTGTCACACGCCACTACCAAACACTAATCCAACAACACTCTACATACAGTCGCTCCGTCAGCATTAAGAATCAGAGCCAGTGTCGTGAGAAGATTGATTGATTGGTTGATTGATTATGAGAGAGAGAGAGAGAGAGAGGGTGGGGGGTATCTAGAGTACCGGCTAGGAGAGAGAAACTATTATAGGGACTAATCAGGGCACATCTATGGCCCCAACTGCACATACATTGGTACCAAAGCAACATTAACAATCGTACTCTCCCCTTCACACCTTTACACTACAACTCATTCCTCCAATACGTAGATCTCGGTATCCACTAAAAGCATGACATAAATTCCAGGCGACCGTAAAAGCTGCCAACCCGTCAGTCTTGGTGTGGATGAGAAGCCAGGCAAGAGCTGGTCACACTGGCAGCGCGGCGGGGCCAGGCTGCGGCAGGGACCGGCGGTGTGTGGCTTATATGTGGCATGCATATCAAGGTCACGCAGGTTGAGAGGTATTGCCACAACCAAAGAGGCTGGTGGACCCGTTGGCATATTAAAACGTTTCATTCACTCACAATGACTAATTCCCAAGGCTACGGAGATGATTAACTGGTTTGTCAAGAGTGTTTCTCCAGTGAATAGCGTAGAAGTTTTGTTAATGTGTTACTGCAACTGTATTTAAAATAATTCGTGCGTGCAGGAGTGTTTCAGAATATGGTCGCCACTATCGCGCTCTGTCTGTAATGGTGTCACCGATACGCCTCTCACAAGCTTCCAGGAATGTAAAAGGTCGCAGGTCTTCTTTTTTGTCGATGTCTTCAGAAGTCAGTACCTCAGTCAGTCATTTGTATATGATTTTCCAATTACGTATATAAATTCTTGTATAAGCATAGTTGTGATGAGAAGTAACACGTTGTATTGACCTCATCCTTCGTGTTTTTCCCTCTATTTTCAGTCTGACCAACTGAAAATCTTATTGGAAAACTTGGGAGCTAATTTAGTGTTTGCAAATGAAAGGACGCATGTAGGATTGAAAGAGAACTTGATCAGAAGTAACATACAACACTACCTTCATTGTGCTTCTTGTTTGTTTTTATTTTTTTCTTCAGTTTTAAGTCTAATCTGACAATCCTGCCACACTTGGAAAAGATGGAATATTAGTAGTATACTCGTATGAGGAGATGTACCATTGGTGAAGGTACTAAACACAGTCCACTTTTGGTGAGTGTCTCGTGTCACCTGACCTGTGACCATGACTGGACTATTAACCTTTGCTGCATCTGCAACTTTGTACACAAGAGGAATGCAGAACAAATGTACGAAAGTGGTACAATAAAGAGTAAATACTACTTGTACAATTACATACATACCTTTCGTGCACGCCTTTAATCATTGGTAACATCTTCAACATTACATACGGAAGAAGATGCAAAACAAAGTCAATGTGAAGTCAGAGAATGAATAGTGTCATTTTCACACCTCATGTGTCATGCATATTTACATTTCACATTCTTTTTTTTATTATTATTATTATTTCAATCACTCAGGAACGCATCACTCAGTCATTTCAAAATGTTCTCAGTGTCGGTGGTTATGTTCGTTAAATCATTATAATTCATGCTAGAATCGAACCATTCACTATTATGTTCCCTTCCAGCTCAACGAAATGCAGCGACATATGTGTGTAATTAGATGAATGTGAAGTAAACCTTCCTTTACCTGTGGCTTTTTTCCTTAATTTGAAGTAATTTATTCATTACAGTTTTATATTTTTCTCATATCACACAAGATGGCTCCAGCAAAAGGCATTATATTGCCAACAATAGTCAAGAGGAAAAAAACAAAAGCAGTCATGACACACCAACACACAGCCAATGGATACAATGAGGTACTATACTATTTATCAATTAAAATTACTATTCGTATTTTCAAGGAATTCTTACCAGGAACAGGATATTGTTGAGTGAAATCAGACCACAAGGTTCATGGACTTACAAGCAAAGAACACTTAACAACCAAGCTTGGTGGTAGTGGTGCTATCAGAGGTCAGTTTCACCACAGCGCAGCGTATTATGACAGCTGTGATCCATTTTCAGGATACACTGGAATGTGGAGAGGATATTCACTCAGGGGATACAGGGTAGTGATAGTCAACCTCGCCGCCCGGTGTACCACGGGATGTATAATTGTTTTTCAAACGGTACCAGGAAATGATATGGTACATAACGTGGCCAGTGCGTAGAAGATTGTTTAGTAAGAAAAAATATTAAAGGAAAAAATTATTGTGTATTGTAGTAAACAGAGCTGAATTGCGCATAAGGTTTTGAAAATGTTTGTTTTATGAGTACATTAGACACAGACGCGACTCACAGGTTTGAGATGTGGCATTTTGATTTGCTGCATAATCACCACCAAATAATAACTGCTATTTGGGAACGAATAACTCTCTTTTATGCTTAAAACAAAGCTTTAAAACCTTTTTATATATAGATTTCCAGTATTAGAAATAGAGAAAACTTAATTATTCACCTAAGTCCCTCGGAAATCATTATCAGAACTTCGGGGAACGTAAATAATAGAAAAACTACCTGAAGGGTTACATGAAGATAGAAAAGGTTGGAGAACATTTATAAACGAGTACAAAGGGTGTAGGTGGTATGGGTGATGGTGGGGTACTAGATGCAAAGTCCTTGGAGTTACTATTGCTGATGGGGCTCTTCTAACTTTTAAAGATATTAGAAAATATGTCAGGGTGCAGATACTGGTGGCTTTAGGGTTATTAACGGGATTCTTTACTCTGAAAATCACGGTAGACCTAAAATTAACAATTGATAAAATCTTACTAAAAGTAGATTCTAACAAGATAAAAGGGCAGAAGTGATGGGTTGGCATAAAGAATATAGACGAGACACCTTTGATTGGTAACGGGTGATTGGAGTTTGATGGTCTATTACTGAACGTTGATTAATGAAATTCTTAGTTTTGAATAAATATGGACCATAAAACATTGAACGAATTAGTGAGTAAAGGTGACAGTGGATAGAGGTTTAATGGAGAGATTTCCACATATACTCGCAGTTCTGCTGCTTTATTGTTGTTTTTTATGTGTTCTTGTGGTGTGGAGAATATTTCGAAGATAGCGTGGAGCCTATCCGCTATGAGGAGGTAATAGTGTGGGCCTGCAAAGTTACTACAGCGAGGAAAACTTCCTTCTCTAACTCTTCAGTCACTGTGCACGTTAACTGTTCCTTCTGCTGCGGTGAATCCCTCGACCTGAAAGTGCACCACATCACAGGAGTAAAAATGTCTTTCATTCACGGGACTCTCTCAAGGCCACCGCGGCACCACGGGCAGGGCGGCGACCCCTGGAGAGGGCAAAGCCTCCCAATACTGGTGCGTGGCAGCTTTTTCTGACAACAACAGCGTTTGGTCACTACAGGCACACACGTATAGGAACACATACGCGCACACACGCACACACACACACACACACACACACACACACACACACACACACACACACACACACACACACACACACCTCCAAGTAAACACATATTGAGTAATGCGACAAATCGTTTACCTTTAGACCCAGATGGTATCACACGTCATTATCAAGCACATCTTGTGGAACACACACGTTAACACATTCACTTTATACGACAATGCATATATGTATGTGTGCATACATAAACACTCAGAAAAAAAAATACTGTACGCACAATATATTTGCGTGTTATATATATATATATATATATATA
>CM035209.1:2323715-2333936 GCA_020233015.1 Callinectes sapidus | reverse complement strand
GTGGTGATGGTGATGGTGGTGGTGGTGGTGGTGGTGGTGGTAGTATTGATTGTGTTTTTAACTCTATATTTTTATTTTTATGATCATTATTTCTCTTCATTACTATCATTTATTTTCTACATACTGTTATAATTACCATTGTATGATTATCATTACATTATTATTATTATTATTATTATTATTATTATTATTATTATTATATTATTATCGTTATCATCAGCATCATCATCATCATCATCATCATCATCATCATCATCATCATCATTATCATTACCATAATTTGAACATGGAGACAGGGATGGGACCTGTTACCTTATTCCAGACTAGTCTCCCATTACCCTCTTTAGAAGCCAATGCGAAAATAAAGGGTTGTCAGTGAGGCTTAATGTCCCTTGCAGCAGGACTACCTCGTGCGTTAGGTTAGCTGAGAGTGCGAGAAACGACGAGATGAGGCGAGGCGAGGGAAAGTGAAGTGACATGAGGTGAAGTAGGATAAGGTAAGGTGATGTGAGACGAGGAAAGGTGAGGTAAGGTGATGTCAAGTAAAGTGAGGTGAAATGAGGTGAGATGAGGCGAAGTGAGGTGAGTTGACGTGAGTGGTATGATGCCTGAGACACACACGCGCGCGCGCGCACACACACACACACACACACACACACACACACACACACACACACACACACACACAGTCACTAGAGTACGTAGCGTTCGGGTTCTGGTCAGGTAACCCAAAGTTTTCACTAATTATTGAGCTGTTGGTGCCCCCCCCTCCCTCCCCCCCCCCCACGAGCAACGCCCAGCATGAGAAGCATAAAGGTCCGAGTCGCTATCATAAACTGGACTACTTTTATGACCTCTCATGCCTTATTCATAAACGCTTCTGTCTGTGTTATCTCGACTAGTTTGCAAAGGGTCTTGTGAAAGTTATTAGTTTTTTCATGACTCAGTGATAGCATGACAGGGTTTTCGCACCATTAGCATACAAAATACAACCTTTTTGAACTTGATCAATTATGCATGTGGTCTTTCAAAATTTGCTCAGACTAAACTATTCAACGTTTTAATTGGTGATGTAGTTTTCATCTTAGCAACACTAGAAAGTTCTACTTGTGGAAAATGGAACTGCAAGTACTGAAAAATATTAGTAGATATCCGATGACATCTTTTGCTGTGATAAGATCAGTTCTTTTTTCACTTTCATCTAAACTCATGCAAGATCGTCATATCAAGCAAGAAAAAAGCTGTAGTGGTCAGAGCCTTCAGAATATGAATCTTAGGCTTTTTGCTATCTTTACCTTTTGTTAGCCAAAAAAAAATATATATATATATATATCACTCTTTAGGCAGGCATGAAGAAAAGATGTGAGGTTTATTTAATCATTTCTAAGCTATAGAAACACGTTTTCATATATAAACTCTCCTAGAAAAACAACCTTTTAAAACTTGTGCATAATAATGGGAATGACTGACTTGAAGCTCAGCTACATCGCTACGTTTTCACAGACACTATGAAGCAAGGTTTGTTTTTTGTTTTTTTAAGTTGTGCATGACAAGGGGAAGGAAGGACTAGCAGTGAAAGGATCAAGCTGTCACACGGCAGGTAAGACTGGCAAGTGACCTCAAGACGTGGTGCCTGTGATTCCTGGCAGCCAAGTTCCTGACATTGACACCATAAGCCAAGGCCTCTCCAGGTGCCACACGGCGGGCGGCCCTGCAAGGTGACAGTTTCAGGACGCCTCGCCTTGCCTCACCCTGCACAACACAGCACAGCACCACACAACACCACCTCATACTGCTCACTTTCTCCGGACAATGTAAAATGCTACCCAAAAAATTGACGGTACGTAGAAACCTTACATATGCAAGTGATTTTTGATTCACAGCTTGCTTGTGGCCAGTTTTTGCCAAGGTGTGGTCAGTTATACAATAGTGGCGGGACGACATGAGTGGTGAAGGTGAAGCGGCCGGCCTTGACCCTCGCCAGGCGCGGTGGTCATATTTTGTTTAGTGTGTCTTGTGCAATTAAGCAAAAACAAACGGACACTCACTAAGTCCCGTTGTTTGCTGACCACCACGTCACTGTTGTGTTCATTATACTATAGTCAATCCTACAAAGATAATATATTCCACCAATGTCATCCTCAAAATTTCTTCTCATTAAATTCAACCTTAGTGAATTCCATCCAAATGAATTGCATCAAGATAAATTCCAAGCAAGTAAACTGCATGTCAATAAGTTCAACTTAGTCTAAGTCCACCCATGAAAACTGTTTCCCGAATAATCTCATTCCCGGAAAATTGTCTGAACGATGCAGTCTCTCACCACAATACACACTAATCCATCAAGGCAATTGTATCTGTTTTATTTGTCTATTTGACTGGAAGGAGAAAGTTTGTGTGAAAGTTTATGTAGTGTGTGGAGCACAGGATACACGCGACTCACCACCGGCAAGCGACACTGCGATAACGCCAATGAAGACTGAGTAGTATTTGTATACCTTTTATCTAATATGGCAAAAAGAATAACAAAAAAAAAAAAAAAAACACTAATTACCAGATTTTTTTTCCATTCCGTGCGTCGAATATATAAAAGACAATATTTTTCATTTCTATTCATACATCCCTTTAGTATATCTAAGTTATATTCTTGTTTTTCCGTTCCTATACACTGCACAGTAAAAAAAAATATGAGCAGAAGTTTCTCATCCCATACAAATACTCATAGATTTTAAGAAGGGAAATTAAATTTACTTAGACTTATACAATGTGTTTTTCTTTGCCACGTAAAATTTATTTTCAATTTCTATTTATTTTATGAAATAAGGACAAATCAATATACATATACCTAAAAATTGATAACAAAACAATATTGTAAACAAGGAAAGCGAAGAGCTAGAAATTGAACAATATGGCGGAGTATAAAGAGATTGAAATGAAAAGTGGAAACAAAGAATTGAATAAAAAAAATTGTAATAACAAACGTTCTAATGACTTCAGTAGTGGTCATTCTATACGAGTATTCTTGATGAGAGAGGCAGCGTTAATTTGCAGACTTAGCAAGTGCCATATATGTAATGTGTTTATGATGATGCAGAATATCATCTGGCGTCCTGTTCCTTTCTTAATTCTAAACATTGGAAGTGGTCATGCTTGGGAAATTTTGTCTTCCTTACGAAATCTATACAGTTCAAAGTGCACTGCCTCTACAGTAATTCTTAACACTTACCTTGACAATCAGCACTACTTGTGAGACTGCATAAACAAGACAGACTCTTTCATTAACTTCTACCTAATTTCTGGACTATGAGTATGCATTTTTTTTTTTTTTATCAGTAGTAACAATATATTTTGTACTAATATATTGCTAAACAGTTCATCCCTCAGTGCCGAAGTAAATAACTAATAATTAATGCTCATCTGATTCAATTATTGTCATTTTTTTCTTTACTTTTTGTTAACTTTGTTTTTTTACTAATAAATTTGACAGGTACTAGAATATCGGAGTTCAAGTTAATAGCGGCCCTTTTTTTTCTAATACACAGTTTTTTTCACTGCAGTCAATCCATGGAATAAATTCTTACATTATTTTTTTTCACAATGAAGTAGTCATGTTTTCCAAAGTTTATTTGCTCTATTTCCAATCCACTCAATCTATCAAAGATGCTAGGAGTAAATCTGAATAAAAGCTTTTTTCTTTCTTCTTTTTTTTCTTTCTTCTTCATTACTCATTAAATCGTCACGTACTTCTTAATCTGTTCTAAAACCGTTCTTTCCCTATTTTTCTTTCATTACAGTAAATCTGTCCAAATTGATGTAAATAGATTAAATTAAACTCCTTTTCTTCAAGTGAAATTCCAGAATTAGTTTTCCTGTTAGCAGCGGCTTGCCTTCTGTCTCATCTTTACCCAGATGGACAAGGGAAAACTTGCATGAGAGAGAGAGAGAGAGAGAGAGAGAGAGAGAGAGAGAGAGAGAGAGAGAGAGAGAGAGAGAGAGAGAGGGGGGGGGAGAGAAGAGAGGGGATTCGACCTTCACTCGCCACCACAAAAGAGGAAGCAGGTCACGAATCTGAATAAACACGATAGGAAACATGCGTCCTAATTCCCCGCCGCACAAAAAGAGGAAACAGGTCTCTTTAATTGTAGGCTGTGACCAAATGAAAAAAGTCATGAGGTGTGGCCCAGCTCGCCTCACTCATTACATCACACATCATTTGGAGGCGCCATCTTATCGCATACTTGCCAACTATGCCGTGTGCTGGGTCTAATCATAGATAATGGGGAGAAAAAAAACTCGTTAGTGCGTTGTTGTTTTGAGTGGTCAGACAGGAGGTCGAGTGATGAGTGTATATAAGAAGGCAGTGACGGGTCTGGCAGCCATCAGTTCACCACACCCACCATGGGATACAAGGTAAGGAGCGCCTGGGTCTGTTCATCTGCCTTACTCTTGGGTATAATTAATGAGATGCAGCTTTCGTTAGTGTACCTCCTCCCCTTGTTTACTCCACGATGTGATGTGTTTTAGTCATGATATTTTAGGGGGAACCATAGTCACATCTACACATTCATACGCACGCATGCACGTAAGCACGTAAGCACACACACACATACACACACACACATACACACACACACACACACACACACACACACACACACACACACACACACACACACACACACACACACACACACACACACACACACACACACACACACAAATGATATCTGGTAACCTTCTTTTTCTACATTCCAAAGGCACAATTCCCTTTAGTATTCAGGGACAAAATCAAATGAACAGACGCCAAGTCAAGCTCTCTGTTTATCTTCCTTCTGGTGGTGCAGAATACTTGTTAAACTATTACAAAGATTATGTGAAATAATCTTTGAAACCTTTACTTAATAGCTTAAACTAGAGTTTGTTACTAAACGTGTTCACATTTACAAAACTGTGTGGTACTTTACTTTAAAGAAAAGAAGAAATTTGGCACAAAAAAGGTGACAAACGTTGGAGAAGTATTGTAGGGACGTAATATCTGCTTCTTATTTATAATGTTCGGTTACAAGAGTAGAAGTGTGTCATCAAAGCTCACTATAGATGTATACCAATTGGACTGGTCTCCTGGACTTATCCCGTGCTCTCTGGAATCATATATATATCTAACACACATATGTTTACGAGCAGTAAACAAAAAAACAACCTGTCTTAGAAGAACTCACTATCAGGAACAGCCAAAAATCCCGTGGCAGCTGATAGTTTCTAGCCACGCCTCACTCACCGCTGCCTCACCCTCTCTGTGTCAACCGTCAAACGAGTCTCATGCATATCTTACTTCAGCACAGTTTTGTTTTTATAATACAATGATTATTATTATCACTAATGTTCTCGTATGTACAGGTTCTTTTCTTGGCTGCCGCAGTGGCCGTTGCACTGGCTGACAAGCCGGTGTACAGGCCCCCAGCACGCTCCTACGGCCCGCCCGCCAGCAGCGAGAGTCGTGAGGTTCAGGTGAGCAATGCATCCCCTTTAGTTTTCAACGACCACCACGGAAACATTCAGACTTTCCGGACATGCACGCTGCACAGTATATGTTGACTACTTCAGGCCAAAGTTGAAAATTAATATATTAGATAAAGGAAAAATGGACAGTACAAATGAGATTTCAAAGGCTCATCATTTTCTATAATTTTATACAGCCTCCACAATTAGTTAGTTGATCTCTACCTTCCTTCCTTCCTGCTCTCATTCAGCTTCAGTCTCACTATCACTTGATTTGCCAAACTTTTCCTTAGTAACTATTATTGTTTACTGTGCGCTCTCTCTCTCTCTCTCTCTCTCTCTCTCTCTCTCTCTCTCTCTCTCTCTCTCTCTCTCTCTCTCTCTCTCTCTCTCTCTCTGCCCCTTCAACATTTCCCAGACTATCCTCAGTAACCTCAATCACTAACTCCCTCATCTTCCTCCTTCACTTGAACAGTTTCCCCCGAAATACAAATTCCACTACACGGTGAAGGACGAGAGAGGCAACGACTACGGCCACGAGGAGTCACGAGATGGAGACACCACCAAGGGAACCTACTTCGTGCTGCTCCCTGACACTCGCAAGCAAACCGTGGATTACCTCGTGGAAGGCCAGTCTGGTTTCCTGGCTGAAGTGACGTACGACGGGGAGGCCAAGTACCCAGACAGCGACAGTGCTTCCAGGGAGACCTACACGCCACCTAGGAGGACTTTCACACGCGTATCATCCGAAGAAAGCTTAGAATCTGCCAGCATTGAGATACCAGTTTTCAGGCCACCAGTGACTTCCAGACCAAGGCCAGTGGTTACCTACAGGGCCCCCGCTACCTTCAGGCCCAGACCACGACCAACACCCAAACCCCAGCCACCAAAGACTGAGGCACCAAAAACTCAAGCACCCAAGACTGAGGCACCCAAGACTGAGGCACCCAAGACTGAGGCACCCAAGACTGAGGCGCCTAAGACTGAAGCGCCAGAGACTGAAGCGCCAAAGACTGAGGCTCCAAAAACTGAGGCACCCAAAACCCAAGCGCCAGAAACCGAGGCGCCAGAAACAGAAGCACCAAAATCTGAAGCACCAAAGACTGAGGCACCGAAATCTGAAGCACCAGAGACCGAAGCACCCAAAAGTGACCCATCCGAATCCGGAACCGAATCCGAGACCGAATCGGCCGCTTCCCTACCAATCCCCAACCCAGAAGACCCCATCAGGAGGTACATTGCTCCCTGATCCCAACTGATACCCCGATAGCAGACACCCCCTTTATTTATTTGTCTATTTAATGCTTATTCTATTGCATATCAATCAACCTTCCTGTCAATACGTACTAGCGTTCTGCAAGATGTTACGTGTCGTCATGTATGTGTAGCTTAGCTTGAAGACTGTGATGTTTTGCATTAAGTAATAAAAAGTGTGAATACGAATGAAGTTAATGTGCTGTTGGTATCCTTGTGTGTATGTGTGTGTGTGTGTGTGTTAAACAGTAGTACATAAACTGTTAATGCAGTAAAGTTGAAAAATAGCAACAAAAAATACAATGAACAACTATGAAATCAATCACTACTCACCGAATCATCTTGGTGTCCACAGGTCCTTCAATTCCTTAGTTCCTCTTGATCCTGAAGAGAGAAAGTTATGATGTTAAAAGGGAAAAGGTCAAAACCATTGCATAATAGATGCAATACTGGTGACCTCTCAACCAGTATAGCTGTTGTCCCTTTCACTTTTCTTATCTATCCATCTGTCCGTTTATCTATCCACTGTCTATTGATATTTTAACGCACAAGGAAAAGACTTAATAGCAATAAAAGGAAAATAGATTCACTAATTGCCTTTCCCAGAAGAGAAAAAGTGTTAATTAATGACCTACAAAACTTATACAAAAAACAAAATTGAAGGCAGTATGTGACAAGCAAGGCAAAAACAATAATATTCCTGCTAAACAATCAATCAAGATCCCACACGAACCATAAATTCAACCAAGCTCAGCAGTTTGAGGAAATAGAGATAAATGACAGTGGTGTGAGGATGATAAAGAGGAGACGTGACACTGGCAATATCACACCAGTTCAGGAAGGAGGAAATAGCAAGACAGCAGAAGTAAAATGAAGAAAATGAGCTGAATTATAAGAACAATTCAGTTCATTCTATACAATTATGGAGCAACGATGACAAGCAAGAAGGAACCGGTACTGAAGGTGAAGTTATGTGGCGAATAATACAGCAGGAAATAATTCAAATTTTACGAAATCAAGACATGAAACGAGCTTTCAAGAGTTTATTTCCAACAATATAAACTCTAAATAAACTCAAGATTCTAGGCAAGTCTCCCCACTTTTATCTAGTTAGACTATAAAGAAACCAAGATAAGAAAAGAAAACCCAGTAAGAATTTATCTATAAACTTAAACAAAAAAAACTAATACCGAGAAAGAATTTCAAACAAATTTCCTCATTTATTATCTAACAAGAATATAAATAAAACTTAAAACACCATATGAACGATCTATACGAGTACACTTCTCTTACGTAAACAATAAAGTGACTTAGGATGCTAGCTAAGTCTAGGTAAGTCTACCCTTACATTATTACTTAGCCAGGCCATAAAGAAAACGAACCACATGACATGGGACCATCAAGCAGAGGAATGAAGCAGATGACAAAAGGAGGGAGAAAAGCCCGGTAGCCTTCCAGAAAGGTTACTTCCTACTTGACAAAAGAACATGAAGTCACAAAAAGAATATTAATATCCTTCTGTATCATTCCATGACGGGGAGGAGAAAAAATCAATACCCTGAGCCGTCACAATGCTTGGCCCTGCAGTAGCACTCTGAGACGCATATAAAAGGAGATACTAGCTGACTGAAAGCATTAGATCTTCTCTCAGCCATCATGAGAGGAGAGGTGGTAAGTATAGATAAATACATACTACATACATCAACAGAGAGACACGTACAAGAAATAGATATCTTTCCATGCTATTCTCTACATCTATAATAACCATAATAACTAAAATATTTCAATTAACTACAGTATTATACATTTCAATGCTAGCTATAACTATGGAAACATGTATCCCACCAAGCATGTCAAATATAACATAAAACATATCAGCATATAGCCTATCCATTGCAAGCATGATACATTCACATAACGCAGTGATAACATCCAGAAATAGCAATTAACTCCAGACTTTTCTTCCTAGACAGTCATTCAATTTGCATTTCAGGTTTTAGTGTTGGCCGCACTGGTGGTCACCGCTGCTGGTCAATGGCAGGGAAGCCACAACCCCCACCCGGGCCATCACCCCCCTCCCCCCCATGATTCCCACCACCCCAGCCATCCATCTCCTCCCCACCATGATCCCCACCACCCAGGCTACCCAGTTCCTCCCTTCCATCATCCTGACCCCCACCCCAGCCATCCATCTCCTCCCCACCATGACCCCCACCATCCAGGCTACCCAGTTCCTCCCTTCCATCATCCTGACCCCCACCCCAGCCATCCACTTCCTCCCCACCATGACCCCCACCATCCAGGCTACCCAGTTCCTCCCTTCCATCACCCCGACCCCCACCCCAGCCATCCATCTCCTCCCCACCATGACCCACACCACCCAGGTTACCCAGTTCCTCCTTTTCATCACCCTGACCATCATGTGGGCCATCCAATTCCTCCCCAGCATGGCCATCACGACTCCCACTACCAGGGCCACCACGACCATCACGGATCTCACCACAAGGTAATGCATGGCCCATCACTGGCTGACATTAAGGCATTGAAGGAGTCATGCAGTCAAGATTAATTGTTAGAGTTGTGTCCCTCTGATATTCTGACACTCCTGACTCCTCTTTCATAGCTTAAAGTGGTTGGAGAAGTCTTTTTTTCAACCTATATCCTTGAATTCATGACGACTATTTGTACTTGTTAAAATTTCCATTATTAGCAAACTTTTGACTCTCCCAACAGGTTCCTCCTCCTAAATACGAGTTCTACTACAAGGTGAGAGACGATAAAGGCACTGAACACGGCCATCACGAGGCTCGCGACGGGGACCACACTCAAGGGTCATACTCTGTGGTGCTTCCTGACGCTCGCAAACAGAAGGTGGACTACAAAGTGCATGGCAACTCAGGGTTCATTGCCAGCGTGTCCTACGATGGAGAGAGAACACCTGAAATTGGGTCCCCTGTAGTCCAGCCTCATGGATCGAAGCACTGGCAACACCCATCCACCCCCAAGCCAAGCCACTGGTCACACCCAACAACACCCAAGCCACACTCAAGCCACTGGACTCACCCCATCACTCACAAGCCAAATCATTCCCATTGGCAAATTCCTACCCATAAGCCCTTCCCTCCACACCCACCGCATCCTACCCACCCTCCACTCCCAACCCACAAGCCAACCTACGCACCACACCCAACTCACCCTCCTCACCCAACCCACAAGCCAACCCACCCACCTCACCCAACCCACCCTCCTCACCCAACCCACAAGCCAACCCACCCTCCTCATCCAACCCACAAGCCAACCCACCCACCTCACCCAACCCACCCTCCTCACCCAACCCATAAGCCAACCCACCCACCACACCCAACCCACCCTCCTCACCCAACCCACAAGCCAACCCACCCACCTCACCCAACCCACCCTCCTCACCCAACCCACAAGCCAACCTACCCACCACACCCAACCCACCCT
>CM035209.1:2315416-2319375 GCA_020233015.1 Callinectes sapidus | reverse complement strand
AGAGAGAGAGAGAGAGAGAGAGAGAGAGAGAGAGAGAGAGAGAGAGAGAGAGATTATAGTCCCAAATACAATTGTCACTCAGCTACAAATTATCACAATTTCAAATAAATTCTCTAGATATATCAAGGCAATTAAACAATCATTAAAGTATGAGGACATTTAAACTGACATATTTAGAGCGGAGAGTCACATTCATTACTTCTTATACTACCATAATTATCTATCTATCTATATATTCTTTTTACTATTCGTGCAATCAAGACCTCATTCGTTTCCTGTTCTTCGTGTCGTGTAGAGAATGAGAAGATACACGCGATGGTAGCGAGTGACACGAGTGATGAGATATAAAGCCAGATAAAAAGTGAAACGTTGTCAGATCCACTTCCACTTTGTTTAGATTACTTTTTCCAATCGTTTCGTCCTCTAATCCCTACTAAATAAAGAGTCTGAACATGAAATTACTCGGATTTCTAAAACACTTATTGAAGATATGATATATTTTCAATACGGTTTTTAAGCAAAGCTGCAAAATTCTTCAAATGTTCTTCCTCTTATACTTTTTTTACTTCTAATATGAAATAATGGAATCTTTTGTAGTTTTTAATAGTCCTTTTGTGTTTGAACAAAGATGATAATCAGAATTTTCATGGACAGTAATCTGAACAGGACAAGAAATAACGAGTTTAAACAGGTTCTGAAGAAAGTTAATGGAAATTTCAAAGGTATTTTTTGGACCAAAACGGTGACAAAGAAATCTCCTTAAGATCAGTAATCACAGTAGAACATGGAATAGTCAGTTTGAGCGTCCAGTACATGGTGTCCTGTGGAACTTTTTTTTCGCAATTATTGATTTCGCACAGTGAATATAACTTTACTATTTCAATTTATTTAGTTGTTCCTTGTTTTATTAGTTGTTCCTTGTTTTATTATTTGACCGCAAGAAACATCAGAAATTTGAGAAAACAACATAAACAAAAGATATAAAAACTTCTAAACTATCACTCGCATTCTCTTTCACCAATCCAACATCATCATCATCATCATCATCATCATCATCATCATCATCATAATCTTCACCATTGTCATTACAGCACCACCACAACTATCATCACCATCATTACCCCAACAACAACAGCAGCAACACTCCAACCACTGCTATCATCATCATCACCATCGTCACCACCGCCATAACCATCATCATTACCACCACTGCTAACACAATAGCCACGCCTTTATCCAATCACAGTCGTGTCTTAACCGAACGAGGAAACACACACACACACACACACACACACACACACACACACACACACACACACACACACCCTGAGGCAGTTGCGGTCGACGAGAGAGAGAGAGAGAGAGAGAGAGAGAGAGAGAGAGAGAGAGAGAGAGAGAGAGAGAGAGAGAGAGAGAGAGAGAGAGAGTGAAGGATGGGAAGGGAGGGGGTGGATTGACACTCTTCACCTTAACACACACTCCGCCACTCTAACGCAATCAAGTCTTCATCGTATCATTGTGCGGTAATTCACCTGTGTTAGTAGAGGCCGCGGCGTGAATGAGGCGATCTTGTGGTGGTGGTGGTGGTGGTGGCGGTGGCGGTGGCGGTGGTGGTGGTGGTGGTGGTGGTGGTGGTGGCATTGCTTACTCACGGGATTTAACGCATATCTTATTGTTCTGTTTATTTATTTTCATCTCTATTTTGTTCTTACTGCTTTGTTTGGATCTGTATTTATCTTTGTATCCATTTCTTTGTTTATTTATCTATTTATCTGTCTATCTATGTGTGTCTGTCCATCTATTTATTTGCGTGTTTATTGTTATCTTTCACTTAAGAGGATCGGTAGCCAAGGGAAAACAATCATGAAAACAAGATCCAATTACAACAAGTCCCTAAAAAGAGATCAAGAAGGATCGCTCAAAATGAAAGGATAAATTTTGCAGAATCTCTACCTTCCTATCCATATGTTCATCAATAGGAGTAATAGGAGTGCTCTAGAGATGAGATACACATGATATAGTCGCATATCTCACCAACTATTACACTAAACCTAAACTAGAGCAAAAAGATAAAATAAGATGAGGAAGCAGAGTAGTTAAGAGTGTCAGGGAGGCATTACTAACCTAACCTATTACACTAAACCTAAACTAGAGCAAAGAGATAAAATAAGATGAGGAAGCAGAGTAGTTAAGAGTGTCAGGGAGGAATTACTAACCTAACCTGAAGTATTAAGGACACGATGACTTCTAACCTACACAGGACATTAGAAAGTTTTTTGTTCTCACTCTATTTCCTTGTAGACACTCGAGGCTAAACCTGATTCAATTATAATCAAGATACGAAAACAGGAAAAAAAATATATATAAAGAAAGAAAATATGTTAAATGCCAGATGAGTGTAGAACCAAGAAGAGAAAAGGAATAGAATTGCGAAGAAAAAAAGATGAAAAGTGGAGGAAAAGAAGATATCAAATGCCACATAATCGTAAGAGAAAAAAAACGAATGAATATAGGAAAAGAGATAGAAAATGAGGGAAAAAATCGCGAATATCAATTGTCAGTTAATCCTAAAACTGAGGAGGAAGAGATTAAAATGTAGGAAAAATGGAGAGATAATTAGACAACAAGAAATGATGACTGGTAGCTTCAACATTCCTCGGTAAAAGTCCAATCGATCCCTAATCCCTTCAGTAGTGGGACACGTTTTCATACTTATTCTGATTATCATTTCATGATTTTATACAGCTTCAGAAACTTACGTAGAAATCAAAATAGTGAAGACTCCAGCCATTAATCCTTTTGACCTCCATACACCCTTCTTAATGTTGATAAAAGCGTCTAATTATATCCAAAATTCATGGTAAAAATGCGTCCCAGTACTGAAGAGGTTAAGGTGTCAAGAAAATCAACCAAGGAAAAAACAAATTAAAGAAAAAAAAAGAAGATAAAGATTACACACCATCCCAAACAAAGGAAATGGGAGTAGGAATAGTAAGAAAAGGAGGGAAAGAAAGAAATAAAAGGAAGGATGAAAGGAAGAGGAGTTACCCAAATATTACATGCTAATATAGACACCATTACTTGTCATTCTGTCGTGTCAACTTTCATCTAACTAGTGAAAATGATCGTGGTTCTCTTGTATGTTTTCTCAGTTTTTGTTATAATTTCAATGGATCCAGTATGGGGAATGAACTAAACACTCATTAAAACACTACTACTACCCCTTGTGCTTAATGAAAAGTGACTATGAAGAGGGAATACATAAAAACTAGTCATTGTGAGCCAAGAGTTTGATATTATGAACTGGTAATCGTGATTCGGTGTAATGGTAATCAGTAATAGTCGTGTAATGAGTATATTAAAAAAACAAACTAATTTTTTTTTCCATTTAGCTTCACGTCTTTCACTACAAATCCCATTGATAACCAGCGTGTGTTGTGGCAATGAATAATATCAGTCACGTAGTCTATCATACTGACGAGCCAAGTGTAATTAATATCTATGTCGCGTAGCATTCATTGGGTAATCCTTCAATTTCCTTTGTTCAGATTCACTTCCCATCATTCTTAGTTTCTTGTTCATACCTAATCATTGACTATCACTCTTCCCATAAAACTTCGCTCATCCCATCTCTGTTAGCCTCCTTTCACTTCTACACTTTCTCACAATGCCTCGTTCACTTTACCGCAAATCCATTATTATCCTAAAAATATCTACTCACTACACTTTTATTTTTCACTCACCTCTACACTTTTCCATGAACATTCACTCAGTACACTTTTTCATAATCTTTCACACAATTCCATACCTCTTCCCTCATAACACTTTCTCACAAGCCTTCAATCACTTTCGCTTTTCTACAACCATTTCCTCCCTACCCATTCCCATAATTCTTCGCTCTCTCAAGACTTTTCCATCAATTCCTCACTACATATACTTTCCCATTATTCCCTGTTAAT
>CM035209.1:2290416-2312916 GCA_020233015.1 Callinectes sapidus | reverse complement strand
TGTTTCCGTCAAGGTTACAAGATCAAGATCGAGAGAGAAAGAGACAAAACAAGAAGCGACAGTCACGCCAAGAGAGTGTTGGAGTTAATGGACAAAAAATGCACTTTCCACGCCTTCACTGAGCAGAGGAGACTTGCCACACTCTTGAATATCACGTAATAAGATGTCATTTACGCTCTTACGTGTTTTCTCTTCTTTCTTCTTCTTGTCTTCTTTCTCTCTAATGACAGCGGGAACGTCCACACTTGTCCAGTCATGGGAATCAGCGAACAACTGTGGCATTAGTGAGGGTTGTGTTTAGCTGCCGTGTGTTGATGGTTTGGGTTATTGCTTCTGTGTTTGTTGATTGAGTGATGGTGGTAGTGGTGGTGGTGGTGGTGATTATGTATGTGTTATTGTTCATTTGTTACTACTACTACTACTACTACTACTACTACTACTACTACTACTACTACTACTTCCACCACTGTTGTTACCACTGCTATCACTGCTCCCATCGTTACTATCATTATCAATATCATTATCATTAATACGAATGTTCACAGAAACACACACACGCACACACACACACACACACACACACACACACACACACACTCACACACAAAGCAAGGTCACTCCCATAAACTGTCACTTGTTTCTCGTGTCCACTACCTCATCTGAACCACTGACCTGATCTACTTTCCCGTCCTCAAAAATATCTCCATTCTTTTCCCACTCCCTCCCTCTCCTCCCTCCTCTTCCATCCTTCCCCCTCTCCATCACCACTTTTCCCCAACCCGCTTCTCCTCCTCCATTTCATCTCCGCCAGGCAAAATAAGAAAAAAATAATACGAAAAGAGAAAAGGAAAATGAGATTGTCGAACAGGAAAAATAAAAACAAATTTCTCTTTCACCTTCACTTGCACGCAATGAGAAAAATGCAGTGTAAAACAATAATAAGCGTTTTCACGGCCACTTTACATAACTGAACGTACGTGAAACTTTTCAAGAGCACTTTTTTCCCCAGTCTCCTCATATTTCGCTGAATTTGTGTGTAAGCGATGAGTGTGCAGGTGTGTGTGTGTGTGTGTGTGTGTGTGTGTGTGTGTGTGTGTGTGTGTGTGTGTGTGTGTGTGTGTGTGTGTGCGTGCGTGCGTGTGTGTGTGTGTGAGGGGCGTGTGTGTGTGTGTGAGGGGAGGAGGATGGTGGATGAGAGAGGGGCTGTAACGAGATGGAGAGATAAGAGCTGGAGGTAAGAAGGAGAGAAGTAAAGATGGAGAGATGGAAAGATAAGAGCAAAGGAAAGAGAAATGGGGAGAGGTGAGGAATCTGAGAAGGAAAGAGGAAGGAATGGAGGTATGGAGAAGCAAAGAGAGGCAAAGAGAAGTGAAAAGATACAGAAGATATGAAGAAGAATCAGGATGACAATGGAAATGAGAAGATAAAGGAGGAAAAAAGAAACAAAATACATAATAAATAAAGATGAATAAAGAGAAAAAAATATATAAATTCCATTTAAAAACTTTCAATAATAATTCAACGTATATTAACCATTAGAAAGAACACAGTGAGCTTCAAAATAACATTAGATTCTAAACCAGTTCACTAATACACGACAGAGCTACAAATAAATAAAAATATAAAAAGACAAGAGCAGTTAAAAGTTACAAACAACAATACACTGATGCAAGAACACTTATCCACCAGCAAATAGCAATAACGATATTCCTTAAGTAACATTAGATTTCAACCCTAATTTCGCCAATACAATAGCACTTTCTACCAAGCAAGAATAGTTATAACTTACAACCAACAATGTACGTATGCAACAATGATATTTCTTTGGTAAAACTAGATTCCAAGCCAAAGTTAACCAATACAAGAAGAGTCACCAACAAACAAGAACAGTTACAACGTACAACCCATAATTTACGTATGCAAGCACAGTTAGCACAGATTACGACCATTCTGCGGCCACGAAGAGCCACGGGGAGCGTTGGAGGCGTCGTAAAGCTGAAGACGAAGGCGTAGAGAGTGTGGGAAGCGAGCATGGGTGTCCTTGTGGGGCAGAAAACCGTGTTGATCATCCCCAAGAGATCTCGTTGCACATCATGAACCAGACTCACACACGACTTTTTCCTCTGTAACTTTGTGGTTTTGTGGTTTCGCATTAACTCTCCAGATTGTTCAGTTTGTTTCAAGATTATGACACCTTAGCAATAGTGCATCAGGTGTGTGTAGTAAACAAGGCAGGTAAACTAGACTCTCTCACCTCGTCAACCTCTCTGGCGGTGATCTTGTGGGTGTTATTACTTCGTGTTAATCAATTGAACATAACGGATGATAAATTGCCGATAGGTTTAGACGGAGCGAAGTGTTCCCTGTGGCGACATACTGGCTGGTGTGAACATAACTTGTGATGGATGAGTTTACAATATATTTAGTCACACTCATCAAAATTCCTTACGATCTTACTGCGGGAGGAATGCCACGGCCAACATTGTTCTTTTATCTCTTTCAGCTCTTCTATTCCAGGTCATTCCAGCGGAAGACTCTCTCTCTCTCTCTCTCTCTCTCTCTCTCTCTCTCTCTCTCTCTCTCTCTCTCTCTCTCTCTCTCTCTCTCTCTCTCTCTCTCTCTCTCTCTCTCTCTCTCTCTCTCTCTCTCTCTCTCTCTCTCTCTCTCTCTACTTACTTATTCTCTTTATAATAATATATATATATATATATTTCAATAAATTTATCTACGCATCCATTACTAGTTACTCGATTCATATACATGTATGTCTACTTATCTATAAACACAAACGCAATACAACAAGTAGAAGGAACAGCAGACCTGAATATCACGCGAGGGAGTGACAGCAAGGAGACAAGACAACACTCTCACTAAGCAACGCAACACGAGACGCAGAACAAATGACAAATAATAAGGAAAAGTCTCAAATCTAACCAGCTCCACTCTCGGCTAATGAAATCCAACAAGCTGCGTCACTCCTGGTAATCCAAGGAGGCGAGACACTCTTCTAAAAGCGAGGCACGAATGATCTGGCGAATTCTTGCAATGTGCTATGAAGGGAAGCGGGAGCATTGAGTCAAAGGCAACCTCGGACCAGCCTGGAACATTTGTACTCGGTTTCCTTACGTCGGAGGAATGTTTGAGATTCCTGTGTTCATCAATAGTAATAAAATGATAACAATACTGATTTTAACAACAACTGCTGCGACAATGAAGAAAATAATATCACCATTATTAACGCATTTCATCCAAAGCTCTTATTTCCCATTGCAAGATTAAATCGCAGCAACTTTCTTCCGGTCACACATGAATGATCTCCTTAAAACGAAGTGAACTGACCACTGCAACCTTCATTTTCCTCTTAGCGATGACGAAAGTGATATTGCCCGCTATAACACACACCACACCACCGAGAACAGGTGTCGCTCAATCAACTTGAGACACATTTGGTCGCCAAGAGATTAACGGGAGTGTTTCTTGCCTCACCACCCGTCAGTGAAACTCCTCGCAGTACTCACGCCCCTCTGGATATGCGTTGATTTAAATGTCCGCTCAATGTCTGCGGCAAAGGAAGACACATAGGCCACCCCCCCTCTCCTCTCTCTCTCTCTCTCCTCTCTCTCTCTCTCTCTCTCTCTCTCTCTCTCTCTCTCTCTCTCTCTCTCTCTCTCTCTCTCTCTCTCTCCCCTTACCTACGTACTTTTCAACCTAATGCTAAATCTTTTAATCTATCAAGGGAAGCTGCACCAAATCATCAGTCCTACACGTGGCAGTTCCAGCACATGTATGAAACACGCCAAACTATTCTCACTTATTCCCACCAATATATTTGTCTAATATTCAGTGTTACGAGTAAGCGACACACACATTTCAACTTTTTAGCAATTTTTTCAGTCTAAATTTCCTGATCTTATAATGGTCTCATTACAACTGATTACTACTGTTTCTATGTCCAAGAGAATGAAGGTTTAGTTAAGACATTAAATACATTGGGTATGGGTGTAATATATTTCTCTACTACTGTCTGCCACTGATTCCCACGACCATTACCTCTTTAAAATACTGGGAATATAATCTTTCCTGACTGCAAATCAACCACCAGGACCTACATCACTCAAAGCCACTCCTCTATTTGCTGACTCGCCTCATACACTTATACTATAGTCTAAGAAACATAATCATTCACCTTCTCCTTCTTCACTCTGCACTCTCTATGGCCAATGTTTTGCATATCCATCAACATCATTCTGTTTGTCAGCCTCAGTACCCACCGAGGGAGTCACCGACGATGCTGTCAAACTGTGCTATTCTCATTGTTAAGTATCTCGTTTATTTCCTTTAAAGAGACGTCGACCTCTATAGTTTTAACAGCAATCAGAGTTTTGGACTTCCAGCATCATCCTTATCACTATTTACAATGTTTCCGTCACCAGGAACGAAATCCCCATTTTCTCAGTAAAAGGAAATGGGTTCACTTACAAACCTAACCTGCATCATATGATTTAGTTGTACCTACTTTAGATTTCAAATTGTATGTTTTTTTTTCCATGTCCATCATATAAATGAACAACATATTCATCACCCACACAATAAAGGTGATAGAAGTAAAACTTTATACCAGAATACCAATGACAGGAGAGAAAAAGGCGGCCACGAGGCTTCCCTTAACATCACCAGTGTACTCATACCTCAATCTGTGAAATATGTGACTTCAATCATTGCTACAGTACTTCTCATCCTCACTACCAAACTATACATTGCCAAGGGCTGCCTGACCTTCCCCGTCAACAACAAGAACCAACGCCACCTGCACAAGCCATAACAACAATAACAACAACAGTAACAACAACGCTATCACCACCACGCCGCTATATAAGCCGCGCCGCCTCTCACCGTCACCATCATTCACACTCCTGCCTCCTGCACCAACATGGTTTGCAAGGTGGGTTGGCTTCCCACACTAACACACACACACACACACACACACACACACCACCTGCCTCACACGCCTCACTAACGCTCACCTCATTCCTCACACCCACAGCTCGTCCTCGTCCTGGCCGTCCTCGTGGCCCTCTCCGCCGCCTCCTATGTGCCCCAGGACCCCTATAGAGCGGTAAGTACACCAGCCTGCCTCACCCTCACCACCTTCTCTTCCTGGGCCAACACTTGCCCTCAACACCCTTACTCCTCCTCCCGCAGGCGCCCGCCAAATATGACTTCAACTGGGCCGTCAACGACGCTGCTTCCGCCAACAACTACGGCCACCAGGAAGCCCGCGACGGAGACAACACGCAGGGATACTACTTCGTGCAGCTGCCCGACGGTCGCCTGCAGAAGGTCACCTACACTGTGCAGGGCGACTCAGGCTTCGTGGCCGAGGTCACTTACGAGGGCGAGGCCCAGTACCCCCAGCCGGGATACGGCGCCCCCACCAGGCCCCCTAGGCCAACCTATGGCACCCCTACCCCGCACTACGCCCGCTGAGCACACTTCCCTCCCTCCCGACGCCAGGACCCGCACCACCTGCCCACCTCACCACATCATCCCTCTCTGTATTTATTGACTCCTTCCATGCATAACTTGCAATAAAGACAAGGCAAGCATTCCAGCCTTTTCTATCTTCATTCACTCCCCTTCACCTCCTCGCCAGGGACACCCTTACACTGACAGAAGAGTGTCATCAACAACATACTTGTGGGCGGGTCAGGTATAGTGGCATCGAGCACAGACACCTCTGCTTTATTTCGTCTTCAATACTGCTGTGTCCACCACTCGTCTCAGACTCAGGGTTTCCTTCCTCCTTCTTACTGTCAGGAACACATATCCTCCCCCCCTCTCTCTCTCTCTCTCTCTCTCTCTCTCTCTCTCTCTCTCTCTCTCTCTCTCTCTCTCTCTCTCTCTCTCTCTCTCCCCTTTGGAATTTTGTAAAAGTGTATCAATTAAGAAATTACACGCAAATCATATTGACAGACACTGAAAGCAACGGTGAAGCACAAGCATACCTGAAGGAAGGCAAGACACATTGGACGTGGAGCAGTGCAATAGGCAACAAAATAAGGGTAACAGAATTCTGGAAGCTGTATAGGGAAAACAACACACGATGGCAGGTCAGATCATTGATAAACCAACACGGCAAAGGAAAGCCGGACTGGCGCTGTGTGGGACTGACTGGCAAGCATTACTGGATAGGACATGCAGAAATAAAACTAATATAACATCTAATGGGCTCCAGGAATGAGATTTTGTTTGAATATTTTTGTTTTTAGGTCAGTATTACTATATATAGAAGAAAGTACTTCAACAAAGAAAGCCAAGAGGCGCCTCATCAGGTCACAGATATTAAGCACTTGAGGGATATTGAGTAGTAGTGTAAAGATGGTAAGAAAAAACTTGGGCTGGGTCAGGGATACTCTTTACTCCAACATTTCGACAGAATGTCTTCTTCAGAGAGTGAGTGACAGACATGGAGAGAACAGCTGCTTATATTCACTTATTGTGGAACGAGTGAATATAAGCAGCTGTTCTCTCCATGTTTGTCACTCACTCTCTGAAGAAGACATTCTGTCGAAACGTTGGAGTAAAGAGTATCCCTGACCCAGCCCAAGTTTTTCCTTACCATCTTTACACTTGAGGGATAGTCACTATAGTCACAGCTATGGCGGTGCTGAGCCTTTCCATGCTGGCCGGACTCCACCACCCCATCAGTGGCTCACACCACAATGGATGGCGGTCGCCCGCTGGCTGGGACACAGGAACGCTGCGGCCTGTTGGCGGGGATGGGTCACGGTGACCCACACTGCCTGGTAGCGCCAAACATGACTTGGAACTGCGGTGATTGCCTCATCACACCTCAAGTTATAACCCTCCCACCTCATACTCATAGTGTGAGCTGGTGTCTTCACTGATGTGTATTTAGCTGCTTACAGAGTTTGTTTCCCCTCTGGAGTCAAAAACGCCACATTTTATTTGCCCTGAAACGCTATGAGTTCTAAGGTTACATTTAATATTTGTCTGACGAAAATACCATATGTTAAAAAATACACGAACTATAGACCAGCAGTGTCTGACCTGCCGCTAGCTAGAGACGTGCGGCCAGGGGCAAGGCTGCCTAATCAGTGCAAATCTGTGGAAGAGAGGATAGCATTGCAGCTATGCTGAGGGACGTGTCATGTCACGAGTGGCTGGTTGATGAAATCTAATTGTATAAAGAGAACCAACAAAGATCAGTATGAAAACTTCAAAAAACGTCCCAAGTATATTCATATGTGGCATACATAAAATTTGTTGTTACTTATATGCATGATTATACACATGTCATATAGATGTCTTAAAATAATAATCCTTTAATGTTTCCTTGTGTATGTACATAGAAACTGAAAAAAAAAAAAAGGTTTAAGAACCAGTAAGACCCAGTATGCTTGTGTGCCTTGAGTAGCGCAGAGTGCCCAACAAACCATTGCAAGACAGTGCAGAGTGACAACACATCAACCAAACACAGAAATTGTTTAAGTTAAATATTATTCCAAAACATTAGCCTAAAAAGACATCATAGTCTCTACACGCTGCCCAGTAAATTCAGACTCTCGTGTTGAGTGCTTCTGTATTGAACAGTCAGGTCTGATATACGGGCATCCAGTGTTTTGTTACTGACAGAGCGAAGTGTTCCCTGTGGCGACACACTGGCTGGTGTAATGGCATTTCCAGGAGCGTCTCCTGCCTCTTCTTCAAATGATCCTACACCATTGCATTAGTATTTGTGAATTTGCCATTAATCACACTTCTTGATTCATATGCAAAAAATGTTATCTTTATATTTACTATTCTCGATTTGACGATCATTGTAGAGCTACATCTTCTTGTCAGCCATTGCTACTCATCCTCACCATGGGAACGTTGAGTCAAGGGCTACCTGGCTTTCCCCTTCACTAGCCACCGCCACCATCAACCTCACTATCATTACCACCACGCCGCTATATAAGCCGCGCCGCCTCTCACCGTCATCATCATTCACACTCCTGCCTCCTGCACCAACATGGCTTGCAAGGTGGGTTGGCTTCCCACACTAACACACACCAGGATCACCTGCCTCACACACACACACACACACACACACACACACACACTGCCTCACACGCCTCACTAACGCTCACCTCGTTCCTCACACCCACAGCACCTCCTCGTCCTGGCCGGCCTCGTGGCCCTCTCCGCCGCCTCCTACGTGCCCCAGGACTCCTATGGAGCAGTAAGTACACCAGCCTGCCTCACCCTCACCACCCTCTCTTCCTGGGCCAACACTTGCCCTCAACACCCTTACTCCTCCTCCCGCAGGCGCCCGCCAAATATGACTTCAACTGGGCCGTCAACGACGCTGCTTCCGCCAACAACTACGCCCACCAGGAAGCCCGCGACGGAGACAACACGCAGGGATACTACTTCGTGCAGCTGCCCGACGGTCGCCTGCAGAAGGTCACCTACACTGTGCAGGGCGACTCAGGCTTCGTGGCCGAGGTCACTTACGAGGGCGAGGCCCAGTACCCCCAGCCTGGATACGGCTCCCCCACCAGGCCCCCTAGGCCAACCTATGGCACCCCTACCCCGCACTACGCCCGCTGAGCACACTTCCCTCCCTCCCGACGCCAGGACCCGCACCACCTGCCCACCTCACCACATCTTCCCTTTCTGTATTTATTGACCCCCTCCATGCATAACTTGCAATAAAGACAAGGCAAGCATTCCAGCCTTTACTATCCTTATCCAGTCTCCTTCTGTTGTTGTTGTTGTTGCTGCTGCTACTGCCAACCCACAGCTAACTTCCAGCACCACTAAAACTCACTCAGCCACCGCTGCCTTGCGCCTCACAACAGCCAGTGGCGCACATCACAGCAGCGTCGCGTCTTCCTGAAGCTCTTCTTACCAACTTGTGCTTGAAGATCCTTCCACAACCAGAGAGAGAGAGAGAGAGAGAGAGAGAGAGAGAGAGAGAGGAGAGAGAGAGAGAGAGAGAGAGAGAGAGAGAGAGAGAGAGAGATGCAGAAAATTTAGACGGGAAGAAATACATCACAACGTTCAGTAAAGACACATCTCTACCACAAAACTTGTCGGCACCAGCATGCAACACTTACTCATAAGTCTTGACGGAAAATATCGTCTTCAGATCAAAGAAGAACCAATGCTACCTTAAACAAATATTAAAAATGATAATATGATTTGGAAAAAAGCAAACTTCAATACAATATTCCTTTAATCTTTTATGTCCCAATCTCTCAGGCCTAGATCGGTGCCTCCTAAGGAAGGGCTTTGGTTGTACCAATTGGAAACTTCAATACAATATTCCTTTTATCTTTTATGTCTCCCAATCTCTCAGGCCTAGATCGGTGCCTCCTAAGGAAGGGCTTTGGTTGTACCAATTGGAAACCGTTACTCCCGATGGATGCCTTCCTACCCTCAGACAGCGGCCGGAATTCAAATCCGTGCGCCTGAACACCACTGCGCCTCAAAGTACCACTGCTGCCCCACAGCGGCACAAAATCTCGATACAAATAAACATCAAAATGATACATGCAATCATTTCTGCCAAACGCGTGACTCAGGAATCCAGAAAGTTTCAGAGACAAGTGGAACAACATCGACGGCAGCAGATATTCACATGGGCAACATCGATCAAGTTCAGTATATGATGATTGAAGGATAAGAAGGAGAGATTCGTCATAAAAAAACAACCCACTTAAAGTTCTGTCACTATTGTTGTTGTAATTAGGATTTGTTTTAAATTAGCTTCATCCTCCGTATTTCCAATAATTAATTAGAAAAGACATAAAAATCTTTATAATTCTCTGACTTGTTGTGACCTTAACCACTCTGTGGAATTTTGAATGCCGTATGAAATCTGAAAGGCACAAAAAACCTTTGGAGCATGAAGAGGCTTAACAAGAACTATTCACAGACTGAAAAATAGATATTTTGAAGAAAGATGTTAAAAAACTACCTTTACAAAAATAAAAGGTAACGTAATAGAAGGTTCCGAAATATCCATAGTGTGATAGCAAGTCTATGTTATTCTATAGAATACCTTTTCAAAGTTGATCAAGAAAGCATCTTTATAAGAAAACATAACATCATTATTTTTTGGTAATGATAAGCATTTTCAACGAAAAAACACGTCCGTCATTCTCTTCCTGAAAATGTTGCTGCAAAAATTCCAAATCACCTTATGTCATTCTAAACATTCAGTTCTTTTCCTGTTATTGCTTATATTGAAATACTGCATGCTTGTTTGGACCGCGTTCCTGTATTGACACTTCATTTCTGGGATTGCTTCTTTCCCTCCACACTCACCATCAGATACATTACTTTCCGACACTTACATGTTTCTTGTGCTTTTTTTCTCCTTTGTTGTTGATATTTTAAGATTTTCTAAGGTGAAATTTCTCACAAAATGTTCTTTTTCTGACTTCAGTCATTATCTAAGAACATCAAAATGACACGGCAAGTTTCCATAAGGAAAAAAAAACGAAGAGTTGAACAGTTAATCAAATGAAACAAGTAGATTAAGTAATCATTACGCTAAATAATGATTCCCCCTCACTAACGAGAAATAGGTAATGAAACTACCCTTTTTCTCCTGATAACGAGACAAAGTGAAATAACGCCATGTCATGGGCTATCTGACTTTCCCCTTCAGCAGCCATTACCACCAACACCACCACGCCTCTATATAAGCAGCGCCGCCTCTCACCGTCACCATCATTCACACTCCTGCCTCCTGCACCAACATGGTTTGCAAGGTGGGTTGGCTTCCCACACTAGCACACACCAGGACCACCTGCCTCACACACACACACACACACACACACACACCAGGACCACCTGCCTCACACGCCTCACTAACGCTCACCTCATTCCTCACACCTACAGCTCGTCTTCGTCCTGGCCGGCCTCGTGGCCCTCTCCGCCGCCTCCTACGTGCCCCAGGACTCCTATAGAGCGGTAAGTACACCAGCCTGCCTCACCCTCACCACCCTCTCTTCCTGGGCCAACACTTGCCCTCAACACCCTTACTCCTCCTCCCGCAGGCGCCCGCCAAATATGACTTCAACTGGGCCGTCAACGACGCTGCTTCCGCCAACAACTACGGCCACCAGGAAGCCCGCGACGGAGACAACACGCAGGGATACTACTTCGTGCAGCTGCCCGACGGTCGCCTGCAGAAAGTCACCTACACTGTGCAGGGCGACTCAGGCTTCGTGGCCGAGGTCACTTACGAGGGCGAGGCCCAGTACCCCCAGCCGGGATACGGCGCCCCCACCAGGCCCCCTAGGCCAACCTATGGCACCCCTACCCCGCACTACGCCCGCTGAGCACACTTCCCTCCCTCCCGACGCCACGACCCACACCACCTGCCCACCTCACCACATCTTCCCTTTCTGTATTTATTGACTCCCTCCATGCATTACTCGTAATAAAGGCAAGGCAAGCATTTATCTCTTTTTTTTACTCTCTGCGGCTGCTGAACACAATGGTTCCGTTGCCGACATCAACACTTCCGTATCTACATCGACAGTTTTTTCAGCCAGTATGTCTTCTACCATGTGATGTTCTATGATGCACTTCACTGCAGCAATTTGATTATCTTATCTTATAACTGAACCTTCAAAATATTCCCTTAATCACTATAGTTTTCAATAACAAAACCACTAGCAAGGCGTTGCTGGCTTAACTCAACAGCAAGTGTTGAGATTTTTTTCCGGCCAAACGTCACTTCTCTGACATCGTCAAAAAAAAAGAAAAAAGGAAAATAAACAAACTTAGTCTGAAAATGGAATGATTTAAGTGTTCAATGGAGACACACCGTCCAGTGTTCACACTAGTTGCTGTATCACACCATAACTGTCCACGGACAGACCACACATAAGGAGAGCGTCATAACATTGTGCTGATCAGATGATATAGGAATGCACGTCAAGAGGAAGAAATTGTGAGGACATAAGAATAGACAATGCGACATAAAGCAAAGTATAGGACAGCCATAATCACTTCAGGTGTCCTTTTCACTATGCGGCAAACTAAGTAAAGCACGGACTTAAGACAACACTGATGTAAGACACGACAGAGACAGGGAGGAGAGCAGAGCCACGGATTGGACTGTAACACGTATCTTGTATCAAGGTGCTGTAGTGCTCGCTAATTCATCCCTGGAGTCTTGCGTGGTCCCTGGCAGTGATGGTGGAATCAGACTATTCATGCGACATCTTGAAGGATCTGCTGCTGCTGCTGCTCCCTGTCACTCCCTGGTGCACTCACATCAAGACAACATTGGCGTCAGTTCGTTGAAAGTTACCAGCTATGAACGCTACTTAATATCAATTATTCGTCATATCCACGCGGTGACCACTGGCCCACTCCCTCGCTAGCAACGTTATGTATTCCAAATCTAACAAGCAAATAACACAATAAAGCACGTAATATGGGTCAACTTATCACCCACAACAACAAAGTGTTAGCCTAGAGTCATGTAATAGACACTTATTGCGACAGCTTTACAGTATCACTCTCAATTTTAAAAACAAAAGCAACTCTTGTGTTTCCTACATTATATTAAGGAGCTCAAGATAGTTCAGGGCTGGTTGGCAAACACCATAGTCAAATAAAGGCACTAACACACACCAGGACTTCCCTCACACGCCTCACTAACGCTCACCTCATTTCTCACAACCACAGCTCCTCGTCGTCCTGGCCGGCCTCGTGGCCCTCTCCGCCGCCTAATACTCAAATATGAAATCAGACACTGTGGTCTGCTAAGAAGCAAAGAAAAAACAACGGTACCTGTCTCATCTCAAACATCTTTAATTGTGTCGCTGGCGTGACCTGCTGACAAGTGATCAACGAAAAAGATCCACTTATAGATCTTTCATTGTCCACTCTGACCTCTTCAAAGGAACAAAGAAAGTCAACAGAAACATTGAGTTATAAACAGGTGCAGGTATACAAGGCACGTCAACAGAGAGAAATCACACAAGATATGCAAGACGTCCCAGGCCAGCGTGACGCGGTCCTAGCCGACACACACTGCCCACTCTACGGAGGACTTTTTTCTTCATGCCAGTCATAAAAGACAACGCTAATGATGATGATAATCAGGTGCAGCTGGGGAGAAGAGGGGAGGAAGTGGAAGGTGACGTAGTAGTGACGAGCCAAATTTATTATAAGGAAACCAATTCCTTGTCATTTACACCACACGAGGGATGAATGTTAAGCCCTGAAGTCTTTCCCTTCAGTAGCCACTACCACCACCACCACCACCACCACCATCACCACCATTACCACCACACCGCTATATAAGCCGCGCGGACTCTCCGTCACCATCATTCACACTCCTGCCTCCTGCACCAAAATGGTTTGCAAGGTGGGTTGGCTTCCCACACTAACACACACACACACACACACACACACACACACACACACACGCCACCTTCCTCACACGCCTCACTAACGCTCACCTCATTCCTCACACCCACAGCTCCTCCTCGTCCTGGCCGGCCTCGTGGCCCTCTCCGCCGCCTCCTACGTGCCCCAGGACTCCTATGGAGCAGTAAGTACACCAGCCTGCCTCACCCTCACCACCCTCTCTTCCTGGGCCAACACTTGCCCTCAACACCCTTACTCCTCCTCCCGCAGGCGCCCGCCAAATATGACTTCAACTGGGCCGTCAACGACGCTGCTTCCGCCAACAACTACGCCCACCAGGAAGCCCGCGACGGAGACAACACGCAGGGATACTACTTCGTGCAGCTGCCCGACGGTCGCCTGCAGAAGGTCACCTACACTGTGCAGGGCGACTCAGGCTTCGTGGCCGAGGTCACTTACGAGGGCGAGGCCAAGTACCCCCAGCCGGGATACGGCGCCCCCACCAGGCCCCCTAGGCCAACCTATGGCACCCCTACCCCGCACTACGCCCGCTGAGCACACTTCCCTCCCTCCCGACGCCAGGACCCGCACTACTTGCCCACCTCACCACATCATCCCTCTCTGTATTTATTGACTCCCTCCATGCATAACTTGCAATAAAGACAAGGCAAGCATTCCAGCCTTTTCTATCCTCATTCACTCCCCTTCACCTCCTCTCCAGGGACACCCTTACACTGACACAAGAGTGTCACCAACAACACACTTGTGTTCTGGTCAGGAATAGTGGCGCAGAGTACTAAAACCTTTTTGCTCTTTTTCGTCCTCAATTCTACTGTCTCCACCTCAGATTCACGTCTCCTTCTTTCCTCTACGTGTGCAGAAAACATTTTTCTTTTCTCAACCTTTGCTTCTCCTATTCTGCTCAGAGTTTAGTGCTTACTGAAATATCATCTATCTTTTTTTAATAATTCTATCACTGCAGCTGAAAAGGAGAAGTTAAAACGTCACACTGTACCACATGCCTTATAATGTTTTCCTTTTCATTAGAAAGATAGGTGAACATATCTTTCAACCATTTGAATTGAGAAAAACCGGGAATGGATTTTTGTTAGACATTTCAACATTTTGACTTTACAGTGATCAGTGATGCAAGGCACGCTGGTGGTGAACGAAGCAGCAGTCTTAATGCATCAATGTTAGATCTGTCTGGTTGGACACATCAACCCAAACGCTCTGATGTCTGGGTTCCTTAAGAGAGCAGACGTGACTAATACAATGGCGAGTGCTGCCAGACTTCCAGCCAGACATTCCTCGATTGTAACACCACTTACGTATTTCTACCAATTACCGAGCCCGCGTCAGTTACAGAAAAGGTCTTCACGAGGTGGGAATGCAATGCAACACATGCATGGTTCGTGTCAGAGGTCAAGGAAGGACATCATCACAAACGCTAAGTTGCAATTCCCCCGTCTTTGTATATATTGTATTCACTTTATATATGATGTGATATGTAGAGAAAAAGACAGAGAATAACTTTGCCTTCCTCTCCCCATCATAATTCAAGATCCTTTTACACTTACGCCTCACAGATAAGAACGAGGATCCTTTACATTGGATCTGTGTTGAAGTGATCAACTCACGACCCACATATTTTCAATTCGATCCTGGCTTACCAGTGCTACACGAACACATGGGACTTGTAGGGACGAAGGAAGAAAGAGTCTAGGTAGCTCTGTTCACTATATACGTAACTGGTTTAGAGATAAGCACATAAACTCTACCCTGTTCTCTTCGTTCCTGTCTCTGGAAAAGTCTGCACTCCATTGAACCCTTCCGTCACTTTATCGTGTAAGAGCCACGTGCCTCGATGCTTGGCCAACACTCTTAATTATAATGATCGACACAATTGCTAACTCAACATTGTGTCCAGCTAAACCCATTCAGTTGCTACATCTCATTTCCGCACAATGATAGGTATTAACAGTTACACGAGTCTAACACATAACCGAGCCCGCAAGAGAGGATTTTGTTGTTACAGCACTGCAACTACATCAGAAGAGAAAGGTATTTTTTTTTCGTATGCAGTAACATAACTATCATTATTATTATTATTATTATTATTATTATTATTGTTGTTGTTGTTGTTGTTGTTGTTGTTGTTGTTGTTGTTGTTATTATCATTATCATTATTATTATTATTATCATCATCATCATCATCATCATCATCATAACTATTACTGTTGTTATTATTATTATCATCATCATCATCATCATCATCATTATTATTATTATTATTATCATTATTTTCATTATTATTATCATTATCATCATCATCATCATCATCATCATCATCATCATCTTCATTGTTACTATTATCATTATTACTATTATTATTTTATCACTATCATTTTCCTATCAACAAACCGGTTTATTGAATCACACAAACACAAACACACACACACACACACACACACACACACACACACACACACACACACTTGCATTGGTACATTGAGGTTTTGGCAATTCCTCAAAGTGTGGGAAAATCTGCACATTTCACTTAAACCAACTTACATACCAGTGTACAATGCAAGGAGTGATGGGTGAGGGCGTGTAGGGGTGTGTGGGGGGTGTGGGTGTACGTGGTAGCTGGCGGGGTGAACATATCTCATATCTCATTTTTTGACCAGTGTACAATGCAAGGAGTAATGGGTGTGGGTGTGTAGGGGTGTGTAGGGGTGTGGATGTGTGTGGTAGCTGGCGGGGTGAACAGATCTCATTTTCTAACCACTCTGGAGTAAAAGATGACATGTTAATCACTGCAGAGGGTTTACTTAGGCTTCTGTTTATGAGTACTATGAAAGGAAGGAGCAGTATTTGAGCCTAGCTGTCCTGATTGTACGAGAGAGAGAGAGAGAGAGAGAGAGAGAGAGAGAGAGAGAGAGAGAGAGAGAGAGAGAGAGAGAGAGAGAGAGAGAGAGAGAGAGAGAGAGAGGAAAGTTTAGATGCTCGACTCTGTGTGGGCTAAGACTGTGTGGGTGTGTGGATATATGTGTGAGTGTGAGCTAATTTCCTGATACCCTTTTTAACAGCCTTCTCTCCATAGTCTTCTAAACAAACTGCCTGTGTAAACTTGCCTTGGAGTGTTGTCAAGAGTGTCGTCTGTTTCATATTTTGTATCTCTCCATTATCCTGTCCTTCCTTTTTGTGTTTCCTTATCCATTTCAGTTTGTTTCACTGTTTATCTAATTTTTCCCTGTTTACTTATACCTATTTTTCTGTTTTATTTATTCTAATTCTACATGTGCTTCGTTCCAATTTGTAATAAGAAAGAACTGTGATCAACTAACTAAGCTGTAACCACTATAACTCGCCATTCCATCTTTCTGTTTCTCTAAACCCACTTTTTAACGTTTCCTATTAGATTCACTCTGCTACAACTTCCCTTTCACACAATGATCATTATTTATCCTCACCATTAAAATGAGTCAAGGGCTGCATAGCTTTTCCCGTCAACAGCAATCACCTTCTATTACCATCACCGCCGCCACCACGCCACTATATAAGCCGCGCCACCTCTCACTGTCACCACCATTCACACTCGTGCACCACCATGGCTTGCAAGGTGGGTTGGCTTCCCACACAAAGGTCTCCTTCAGATGAAGTCGACGGAGCGTTCTAACAACCAGTGTTCGCTGTCATTTACTTTTGGGCATTGCTTCATATAGCAGCTTTCACGCGAACACACAAAGAAACGTTTGTGTCGTCGATAATCCACCGTTTCTCAGTGCTAAGTTAGATTAAAAAAAAAAACCGGTATCATTTACATTAAAAGGGGGACAGACACTGAAAAAGATGAAAACAGAAAATCTCACTTGTGAAGTAAAACAAATACCATTGCCATCAATTTGGTATCCAACCACTGAAAAGAGTGAGAACGCCAATCATGAAACGCAAAAGTTACTCAAATGAAAGTTTGCTGAAAAAAAAACGAATATATGAATGCTTTAAAACAGCATAGTTCTGAATATTCTCGAAGACAAAAACCAAAGTATATATACTCGTAAAAAAGAGTTTTGCATCTTTTTTTATTTTGTGCAAAAAGAGATCAGAACACCATTTCCTTTAACGACATTCAAACAAAAACATGAAAGGAAAGGCAAAATGCAATGCCGCCACTAATTGTTTCAAATTACTAGAGCCTAGCAAATTGTGGTAAAATTTGTCACATCAATGGAGTCAAGAGAAATGCGTCAAACACACACCAGGATCCCCTGCCACACACACACACACACACACACACACACACACACACCAGGACCACCTGCCTCACACGCCTCACTAACGCTCACCTCATTCCTCACACCCACAGCTCCTCCTCGTCCTGGCCGGCCTCGTGGCCCTCTCCGCCGCCTCCTACGTGCCCCAGGACTCCTATGGAGCAGTAAGTACACCAGCCTGCCTCACCCTCACCACCCTCTCTTCCTGGGCCAACACTTGCCCTCAACACCCTTACTCCTCCTCCCGCAGGCGCCCGCCAAATATGACTTCAACTGGGCCGTCAACGACGCTGCTTCCGCCAACAACTACGGCCACCAGGAAGCCCGCGACGGAGACAACACGCAGGGATACTACTTCGTGCAGCTGCCCGACGGTCGCCTGCAGAAGGTCACCTACACTGTGCAGGGTGACTCAGGCTTCGTGGCCGAGGTCACTTACGAGGGCGAGGCCAAGTACCCCCAGCCGGGATACGGCGCCCCCACCAGGCCCCCTAGGCCAACCTATGGCACCCCTACCCCGCACTACGCCCGCTAAGCACCATTCCCTACTCCCCGACGCCAGGACCCGCACCACCTGCCCACCTCACCCCCTCATCCCTCTCTGTATTTATTGACTCCTTCCATGCATAACTTGCAATAAAGACAAGGCAAGCATTCCACCATGTTCTATCCTCATCCAGTCTCCCCTTCCTTGTTGTTCTTGTTGCTGCTGCTACTGCCAACCCTCTGGCAGCCGTCAGCACCACGACAGCTCACCCAGCCAGCACTGCCTTGTGCCTCATAACAGCCAGTGACGCACATCACAGCGGCGTCACGTCCTCCTGCAGCGATCCTCACTAACTTGTGTCTATATGTATGTGTGTATGTATGTGTGGGCCCTCGTGTCCCAGTGGGTAGAGGGATGAAGTTTAGTTTGGCGTGAGCGAAGTGTGGGTTCAAAACCCTGCAAAAAAATATAAATCATCCTCTGCCCAGCGGAGAGCTGCCCTCCTCACCCCTCCCCGTCACGCTGGGAGCTACAAGGAATACCAGACTGACTTACTCATTTAGGTTGTATATAAACTAGACTAGGCTAGGCTAGGTGATATTAGGTTAGGAAAGAGAGTCAGTATCTGGTAGTCCACGTAAGGACCAGAATAAGGAGGAGGATGCAACAGAGGCAAGATCACCACCACCACCACCCAGCAGCAGCAGCAGAGAAAGAAGACGGGGACCACCGGCCACAGCAGCAGCAGCAGCAGCAGCAGAGGAAGAAGAGGAGCACCAACCACACCAGCAGCAGAGGATATCACTTACATATATATATATATATATATATATATATATATATATATATCAAACCTTGTCGGCACCAGCATGCAACACTTACTCATAAGTCTTGACGGAAAATATCGTCTTCAGATCAAAGGGGAACCAATGCTACCTTAAACAAATATTAAAAATGATAATATGATTTGGAAAAGAGTAAATTTTCATACAATATTCCTTTAATCTTTCATGTCTCCCAATCTCTCAGGCCTAGATCAGTGCCTCCTAAGGAAGGGCTTTGGTTGTACCAATTGGAAACTTCAATACAATATTCCTTTTATCTTTTATGACTCCCAATCTCTCAGGCCTAGATCAGTGCCTCCTAAGGAAGGGCTTTGGTTGTACCAATTGGAAACTTCAATACAATATTCCTTTAATCTTTTATGTCTCCCAATCTCTCAGGCCTAGATCGGTGCCTCCTAAGGAAGGGCTTTGGTTGTACCAATTGGAAACTTCAATACAATATTCCAATTATCTTTTATGTCTCCCAATCTCTCAGGCCTAGATCGGTGCCTCCTCAGGAAGGGCTTTGGTTGTACCAATTGGAAACTTCAATACAATATTCCAATTAACTTTTATGTCTCCCAATCTCTCAGGCCTAGATCGGTGCCTCCTAAGGAAGGGCTTTGGTTGTACCATTTGGAAACCGTTACTCCCGATGGATGCCTTCCTACCCTCAGACAGCGGCCGGAATTCAAATCCGTGCGCCTGAACACCACTGCGCCTCAAAGTACCACTGCTGCCCCACAGCGGCACAAAATCTTGATACAAATAAACATCAAAATTATACATGCAATCATTTCTGCCAAACGCATGACACACAAATCCATTTTTTTTTAAGGACAAGTGAAAATATCTAAACTAGAGCAATATCACGCAGGGGAGGAAAGATTGATCAACTTTAGTGTTTAGTGACTGGCGGCAACCTTATATAGTGAAGGAGGAGGAAGGACTCAACTCACAATAACAGGCCACTTAAAGCCCAGTCAGTCAATTGTACTTACGATCCAAGTTGAATAAGTTGGGTTCATCCAGCGTGTTTCCAACAATCAGAAAAGGCATATCAAATCTTTTCAATTCACTGGCTTATTGTGGCCTTAACCACTCTGTGGACTTTAAATTGCATCATTAAAACTAAAAGGCCCAAAAAACCTTTGGTGTAGAAAGAAGATTAACAATAAGTATTAATAGGTTAATAAAATGGATATTTTGAAGAAATATGTAAAAAGAATGATCTTTTATTCAAATAAAGATAGTATGACGGAAGATTTTGAAACATTTAAAGACCTTGATAGCAAATCTACTGAATAGTATTTTAAAGTCGATGGACAAAACACTATCATGAAATAAAACATTACCATCATTTTTAGCAATGAAAATCATGTACAACGAAGGCAACACGTCTTCAATTGTGTTGTTAACATGTAACATTCTCTTCTCTCGATATTTTGCTGCAAAAGCCAGATTACCTCGTCATTACAGTCAGTCATTTTTCAATTTCTGTTCTTGCTTATATTAAAAAACTATATGCTTGTTTAGACCTTTCTCTTATTCTAGTGCAGTGTTGACACGTCGTTGCTATGAGTGTTTTATCAAGGACACTCATCAGAGTGTGTTCTTTTTCTTCCAGAAACTTATGTGTTCCTTATTTCTATTCCAGTTTTTTAATATTGAAAGCTTTAAAAAATATATCATTTTCTATGTTTTATGCTATAATCTATGAATATAGAAATACGCAAGTTTAATTATAAAAACTTAGACAAAAGAGTTTGAGAATAGAGTAATGAATGAAAGTAACCAACATGCTAAATAACAATTCCTCCTCAGTAACAAGAAGTATATGATGAAACTATCATCTTTCCCCTTGGTGACGAGCAAAGGAAAATTATGCTATGTCAAAGGCTGCCTGGCTTTCCCCTTCAGCAGCCACTACCACTACCACCACCACCACCATCACCACCACCACCACCACGCCGCTATATAAGCCGCACCGCCTCTCACCATCATCATCATTCACACTCCTGCTTCCTGCACCAACATGGCTTGCAAGGTGGGTTGGCTTCCCACACTAACACACACCAGGACCACCTGCCTCACACACACACACACACACACATACCACCTGCCTCACACGCCTCACTAACACTCACCTCATTCCTCACACCCACAGCTCCTCCTCGTCCTGGCCGGCCTCGTGGCCCTCTCCGCCGCCTCCTACGTGCCCCAGGACTCCTATGGAGCAGTAAGTACACCAGCCTGCCTCACCCTCACCACCCTCTCTTCCTGGGCCAACACTTGCCCTCAACACCCTTACTCCTCCTCCCGCAGGCGCCCGCCAAATATGACTTCAACTGGGCCGTCAACGACGCTGCTTCCGCCAACAACTACGCCCACCAGGAAGCCCGCGACGGAGACAACACGCAGGGATACTACTTCGTGCAGCTGCCCGACGGTCGCCTGCAGAAGGTCACCTACACTGTGCAGGGCGACTCAGGCTTCGTGGCCGAGGTCACTTACGAGGGCGAGGCCAAGTACCCCCAGCCGGGATACGGCGCCCCCACCAGGCCCCCTAGGCCAACCTATGGCACCCCTACCCCGCTCTACGCCCGCTGAGCACACTTCCCTTCCTCCCGACGCCAGGACCCGCACCACCTACTCATCTCACCCTTCACCCCTCTCTGTATTTATTGATCCCTTTATGTATAACTTGCAATAAAGACAAGGCAAGCACTTCTGTTCTTGTTCATTCTTTTCGTCTTCCTTCGTGCCTGCCTGATGCTACTGTTGCTGCTAAGTGTTGTTGGTGCTGATACTATTGATTTACTAAGCCAGCCATGTCTAGTGTCCAGTGACAGCTAACACCTTACAGCGATGTCACGATTTTCTGTAGCGTTTACTTTTAGTAACTTTTTAGTAACTTTTTAACTTTTAGCTAAGTGGCCTTTTCATACCCACGGGGATAGGGAGCATTTGCATATTCAGTTAAAAATATACTGTAAATTGAAAGCTAAAAACATGACAAATTGATTGCAAAGCGGTCACAACACCACGGTCGCCTGCTGGTCACCCAGCCAGTGTTTCCCTGCGGAGTGAGCTCACACCTCATAGACCAATCTTCGGGTACGGCTGAAACCACATCACACACTGCACACCGGGACAACGAGGCCACAACCCCTCGAGTTACATCCCGTACCTCATTGCTGTGAGGTGAACAGGGGCTAGATACATATTTAAGAGGTTTGCTCATTTGCCTCGCCGCGCCCGGGACTCAAAATGGGTCCTCTCGGCTGAGCCAAACGTGCTAACCACTACACTACGCGGTGTGTGTGTGTGTGTGTGTGTGTGTGTGTGTGTGTGTGTGTGTGTGCGTGAGAGAGAGAGAGAGAGAGAGAGAGAGAGAGAGAGAGAGAGAGAGAGAGTATCATCGTGTGTATGAGGTACGGAATAGATGAAGAATGGTAAGAATGAGGAGGAAGGAGAAGAGAGAGGAGGAGGGAAGAAGAGG
>CM035209.1:2264684-2283161 GCA_020233015.1 Callinectes sapidus | reverse complement strand
GAGAGAGAGAGAGAGAGAGAGAGAGAGAGAGAGAGAGAGAGAGAGAGAGAGAGAGAGAGAGAGAGAGAGAGAGAGAGAGATCTGTCTTCCTCTGCATGGCAGCAAAAAAAAGGGAGGGAGCATCACAAAAAATGGCACTCTGAGTCTCAGCAGTAAAAGTGGCGAGCTGGCCCCTGCCCACGTGCCGCGCGAGAGGCTCTCAGCGTCCATCCCGCGCTAATTACACTCCCGGTATCGGCCGCTCCCTCAGGGCTCTGCGGGGCCGCCTTGTGGTGAAATAATAACCTTCGACCTGGCGACGGGGTGTGACGAGGGTCACCGGGAGCCGGGAGCGCCTGACCATCTTCTGGGCCAAGACAGTTGCCTTGCCTTGCTTTCCCTCCCGTGCCATGACGTCACTCGCCACTATAAAAGAGGGCAAGACACAGCCAACTGCACCAGTCTCTTCCGAGCCTTTCCTGGAACAATGGTCGCTAAGGTAAGATGGTGCTGGTACTGCTGCTTTTGATTACTGCTATTGCAGTTGTTAAAGCTGAAGTTGCTATTGCTCCCACTGCTCTTATTGATGTTGTATCCCACCAGTGTCCATCCTACCTAACATTCTTCTTCCCGCAGGTCCTCCTCCTCGCTGCCCTCGCCGCCCTGGCTGCCGCTGACCAGGCGCCCTCCTACAGCCCTCCCCGCCCATCCTACAGCCCCCCGGCACAGTCCTACGCCCCCGCTGAGCCCACCGTGAGTGCCGCCGCTGCCTCACTGGTCACGGCCAGCCTTGCTCTGTTGTCTATCTCTCCTCACACGAGTAGTTTGCTGCACTAGTAATCAGATAGATAATTTCAGAACGACTGGTCTACTGTATCTACTATTCTTCCTCTGACAACACCCTCTCTTCCTCCCCCCTCCCCCCACCCCCCCCACCCCCCATCCCGGCTAACAAGGCTCTCCTTTCCTCAGGGACCCGCCCAGTACAACTTCAACTGGGCCGTCAAGGATGACAATTCCGGCAACGACTTCGGCCATGAGGAGTCCCGCGACGGCTACAACACCCAGGGCTCCTACTACGTGCTGCTGCCCGACGGCCGCCTGCAGCGCGTCAACTACCGCGTGGAGGGCGACTCAGGCTTCCTGGCTGAGGTGACCTACGAGGGCGAAGCAAGGTACCCCGAGCCCCAGCAGAGCTACAGGCCCCAGCCCACCTACCAGCAGCCCCAGCCCCAGCCCACTTACCAGCAGCCCCAGCCCACCTACGCTTAGTCACACTTCTCTCCGATCTCCTTATTTTGACTTTTTCGATGACGACCGATTCCATCGTACGATGAGACTGAAATAAATATATTTTTGTACATAACATGTCCTATCACGCTCCTTCTGTGGCCGCTACGGTGTGCCGCGGTGCCTGAAGAGCACCTCAGCACATCCTTCACTCTGCCAGTCATGTCCAACACTCACGTAAGGTCTGCCTGATCGTGCCTTAACGTCAGCACCAGTTAGGCTCAGTAGAGCAGCCAGTTTTCCCAACCAGGCCTTCCTGACGCGCCACTCAGCTCGGCACAGAGGCGGCACTCACCTTGGAAACACAATGTCACATCAACAACGCCACTTGGAAAGGAAGGTGTTATAAAATGTGAAGTAATTTTTACATTCACTCTGACCACAACAAACTACCACGTATTTCCTCAGGCCTACAGGATTCCTAGACCTATGCATCACCACTACCACCACCATCACCACTTTCACCACACCACCATCACTATTACTGGTATTATCATCACCACAATCACTTGTAGTATCCTTTACTACCACTACCTGTATCATCACCACCCAAGGCACTGTGTGACCTCGATGTTGCTACTCCTAAACCAATCAGTCACTCATCGTCACTGCTGTCACCATCACCACACTCATCACCTTCACCCAATCTTTAAACCATTACCAATACATCACCTATCACCATCACTAGTATCATCACCACAATCGTAATCACTTTCACACACCACCACCACCACCACCACCACCACCTGCACCCTCGCCCTCTAAAAACACCCTTGACACACAGACAATTACCACATTTCGTGCAAGGCCTCTCACTCCCTCGTCAGCAAACAACACCAACGGGGCCACACTGCAAGTAGAACCAGACAGGCAGACTGACTCACATGAAAACAATCACTTTTTATGAGTTTTTCCTTCGCCTAAACACTTTTCCCTCCGATTTCTTTTTCCACTCATTTTTTTCCTCCGTATGAACATTTTTACCACAAGACGAAACATTTATAAATGGAGGTGGTCATTTCTTCATGTTCTCTGTTTTCCTTCTTATTATTTCATCCCTGATTTCTTGCATTCGATATATTTTCACTGCAAACATAAAAGAAGGTGCAAGAAGCCACCAGACGTAGCAGACACTGTACAAAACTATTCATTATACTAACCTATCGTCCCTGTATATAAACTTGCTCAGTCTTCTACGTAAAGTATTAATTAACTAAGCATTCATTTCGTCTACTCTTGTTAAAGGTCGCCACAGACCAACCTTCTACAATACCTTCTTTCACTGCATCCACCAACCTTCTCTTTTAAAGCCCCTACTGACTCGCCAATTATTTCAACTACTCTTGTTTTGAAATAGCCACATATCAACCGACGCCTTCCTCTCTCACAGCCATTACAAAAATACTCCTCTAAACACTCACATACCCATTTCAAACTTACTCTCTCTCTTACACACCCATTACAAACCTACTCTTCTTAAATCACACAGCCATTACAAACCTACTCTTCTAAATTCTCACATACCCATTACAAACTTACTCTCTCTCACACACACCCATTACAAACCTACACTCTCTTACATCCATTACGAACTTACTCTTACATCCATTACAAACCTACTCTTACACCCATTACAAACCTACTCTCTCTCATACCCATTACAAACTTACTCTCTCTCTCTCACCCATTACCAGCCTACTCTTCTCTCTCTACTGACTCGGCATTTCTTTCGACAACTATTTCTCCCGCGCTACAAACGTATTTTCTTTCACTGCATCTGTAAATCTTCTCTTTCGTGTTCCTCTCTTCGTCTTGCCTGGTGAATCCACTGACAGTATAAAAAGGTCTCTAAAGCTCATCTCACTAACACGAGCCTTGTACTTCATTCTTCCTTGGCTCAGCTTACTCAAATGATTTTCAGTATTTTCTAAAAGTTTTGTTTTCTTTTGTTTTGCTTCTGCCTTAACATAACATGAAGGAGTAAGAGAGAAAGGTAAACTTGCACGTGATAATCCAGGGAAGAGTTTTTTTTATGTAGAAGGGAGGCGGCCAAGGGCAACAAAAATAAAACAAAAAAGCCCACTATAAAACCAAAAAAGTCCCCAGTTACTATCCACTGTTAGTTTTGTTTCCATATAAGAGCAACTACTTGCATTCCTTCACAAAAAACTTAGGTCCGTATTCAGAAACGCTTAGCTCTCTCATCATCACTGCTTTCCAAAGGCTCTAGTTGAAGATACTCGTGTTTTTGGAGTATTTTCATGGTTCTGGTGATAGATTGGCAAGATTTGTAGTTTATCAAGATGAGAAACTACCTTGAAAACCCAGCTAGTTGTCTCCGTGGCCTTAGGAAATTGTGGTGGTGAGAGGGGAAGGCGTTTTTAATATGGACCCTACTCCCATGTATTCCTTTCGGTGAGACTTCTTTCCTCAGTCGGTATCTTTTATTCATTTTGTATGCCTTTGACCAGATTCTCTCTCACATAAAAGTAAGATAGCAATAAGGGTTACTAGATTGATAAATTTAGATCCTTAAAAAAAAAAGAGAAAGGAAGTAAATGGCTTCCAAGTATAGTAGTGAATTAATGTACTGCAATAAGAAATAGGGTTTATTAGTGTCGGATCATTAGAGAACCTTAAAAAACAGATCATTTGTGGATCAGGATGACATGTGGGAAAAAGAATGTATGTTCCGTACAGGGAATACCACGTGTATGCCAGATGTTTTTATGCAGCTTCCCTTATTTGCTCTCTTATGTACTCTCAGTTACCTATAAAGGAAAAGCAAATACAACCACATGCATCCCAAAACTAAGACTCTCATGCATTCCTATAAACTCTGCACCCATTAAAAGAAAACGGAGTTCCTAATAAAACACAACACAGCTGGCGTGAGTGACCCAGGAAACCAGTGACCCGTAAAGTGGAACACAACGTCATTATTCAAGTGAGTGCTGGTCCAGTAGGGGTGATGGAGACGCCAATTAAATGCTGTCTGATGTGAGAAAAGCTGGACCGGATGAGAGAGAGAGAGAGAGAGAGAGAGAGAGAGAGAGAGAGAGAGAGAGAGAGAGAGAGAGAGAGAGAGAGAGAGAGAGAGAGAGAGAGAACTTATTTCCTTCCAGACGTAGCTATCATCTCTTCTTTTTTTGTAGAGGAAGACCTGAACAGAACTAGGTGTGATGCAAGGAGGAGAAGGAGGAAGAAGGTGGAGGAAGAAGACTGTATACTGTATTGCGCCACTACACCAAGGTCATAAGGCGCTCTCTCAGCATCTAACTAATGGTCTTCAGGGAACGAGACAGCCACTCTACCAGAAAGCCATCCAAAGTGCTTAAGTGATGGATTAATTAAGTACATCAATAATAAATCAGGCATACATTTTCTTTCTTTTTTTTTTTCTAAACGTTACATCGAAAATTGCTTCTCTATTTATTCGATTTATTTATTTCATTCTATTCATTTAGTTCATTAATATGTTTAAATTTAGATAGTGGAAACTTTTATTTCATATGATTTTTTTTTTTCATTTATTCTTGCTTTGTGTGAAAGTGAGTGAATAGATAAGTAGATACATAATAAATTAAAAGTATACTAATAATTTCGAATCAAAATAAATCCTATGACTTGCATTATTAACATCGTATAGTATTTTATTGAACTTTATATTCCTCCTCTTCCTCCTCCTTCTTCTTCTACTCCTCCTCCTCCTCCTCCTTTCTTCTTCCTCCCACTTGCCCTCCTAATACAAGTACAGCTCGCGTCATCAACTCTCTCTCTCTCTCTCTCTCTCTCTCTCTCTCTCTCTCTCTCTCTCTCTCTCTCTCTCTCTCTCTCTCTCTCTCTCTCTCTCTCTCTCTTTCACCTCGATCTTCTTTCAGTATGCCGTTGTGTTGCATCAGCCGCTATATCTTCCCCTCTTTTTCATGGTTACTCCTCCGCTGCTTCCACCCTCAACCCGTTCACTGCTCGCCTTGCCTCCCAACCCTCCCTCTGGCACGCACACACACACACACGCACACACACACACACACACACACACACACACACACACACACACACAGGCATGCATTACCAATTCTTCCCTTCCAGCACGACTATTTTTAAGACAGCGAAGGTAAATTTCATACAAGTCTGCTCACGCGCACATTTGTTCCTGTGTTCTTTTAACTGTCGTGTTCTCTAGTTCCCCCACACCACCGGGGTCATATTGCGCCGCTCATAATGAAACGGAATAGAATATAGAAGATAAAAGGAGTGATTGAAAAATATAAATGGTGAATTAAATAAAAGATAAAAAAAACAACAAAACATTATGAAATTAGTTTGATGTAAATAATTGAGAGAGAGAGAGAGAGAGAGAGAGAGAGAGAGAGAGAGAGAGAGAGAGAGAGAGAGAGAGAGAGAGAGAGAGAGAGAGAGAGAGAACTACTAACGCCTTATGCAACTAAAATAAAAAGGAAAAGAAAATAGTAGACAGACAGGAAGAGACAGACAGGGAGACAGACACACAAAATACGCATATAGTACAAGAAACTAGTTAGAGAGATAGTGAAATTAAATCTCTCTCTCTCTCTCTCTCTCTCTCTCTCTCTCTCTCTCTCTCTCTCTCTCTCTCTCTCTCTCTCTCTCTCTTAGCATCGATGACCTGGTTTTTTTCCACTATGTAATCACTCAAGACGACCTGCAACCTGCCATCAGCCTGCACTGTAATGACACTCGCCACAGTAACCTTCACAAGTGCACCAGTAATTGTGCCTCTAAACTCCCCAAATGAGCGTCATATACCCGCCCTCTCCTCAGTCAGACTCCTCCTGTCTGCCTCTAATACCTGTGCTCTACAACTCTGCATGGTGGGGGTGACGCGGCTTGGCTTTACTCTTGTGTGTTGCGAGGGAAAGTTACTCACACACACACATACATATATACATACGTACACAGACACAGACACATACACACGCACACATATATACCTGCACACACACACACACACACACACACACACACAGACACACACACACACACGTCAATTATTCAGTGGTTTGGCCCTTTCTGTATGTTTTTCTTCTTTGTTTTCAGTTCAGTCCAGATTTTGCTATATTCTGTTCTGTATTCTACTCAATTCAGACTATTTCTTTCTTTTTCTGTTTCACTAGTATGGTGTTTTTGTAGTTCTTTTTTTCACTTCTGGTTATTCTGTATTCTATTCGCTTTTCAATTGTCTTTTCTTTTTGTATTTCATCCTTTATTTTCAATTCAGTCCTGGATCCTCTATTTCATATTTATTTCAATTTAATGGCGCTTTTTTTTATTCCAATCTACTCATCTTTGTTCTTTCTATACGCTGTTGTTTTTTTATGTACGAGGGAATGTAATACCAATGTTACCAGTCCTAAATGATACAGTCAAAAGGATTATTTAAAAAGTAGGACGTGTCATAATTCTTGAAGGTGATTTTGATGAGCCACGGATGGATTGTCACGATGCTTCACCCCTCGGATCTTGTAGAATCACTAAAATATCACTAAGATTCCGGAACTCTCACTTATATGGTTATTAGAATTCTCAATAAACTGAACTGGCCTATCTTTCTATTTCTTCTCTTCCTCTTTCTTTGTTTATCTTTTGGGACGCTGTATTTTAAGCAGATTCTTTTCTTAACTTTTTGTGCTCTTGGTAGAACTCTTCACCAAGTCAAAAAGAATACTAATTCTACCTCAAATCTGAAAAAAGCGCTATTTCAATTATCTTCAACAGCCTCTTATATTCCTCTTCAAAGCATTCCATTCAGAAATGCACACAGATATTTGTTTCCATGTACGAATAACCTTACGGAACAGCAAAAGAAATCTTAAAAAAACATTCTCAAATTCCAAAAAAGAAAAACAAAAACATTCCAAAACAATCGCTTCAGAAATACACAAAGATATTGGTTGGCAAGTACGAGTATAACAGCCTTAGATGATAGAGAAACACAACAGAACACTCAGTAATTCCGCGTGTTCCTGGAGTGGGTGTGTTTCCTTTAACCTTTTCCTCTCACTCCATCTGCCCTTCCTCTATTGCGTTGCTGACTTCATCAAGGCTTTCGTTTTCCCCAATACGGCGCAGCTCTCATCAACAGCGAGACGCCCAACACTACCAGCATCGTTAACCAGTGACAGGGAGGGTGTGTGCTGCCCTGCTACCTCCACGCCACCTTCCTTCCTCTCAAATGGTCTTCCTTAGCTGGGATTGTAATGGCTTAACTTTGGCTGCTGAGATAAGGAAATGGTAAGAAGAAAAGGGGAGGAGGGAACATTGGATGATGATGATGAGGATGATGATGATGATGATGATGAAAACTGGAGGAGCTGGCACAGGAGGATAAGGACAAGGACGAGGAAGAGAATGATAATGAGGAGGAGAAGGAGGAGGAGGAGGAAGAAGAAGAAAATTAAGGGAATTATAATGATTACATAGATAAATAAAGGAATAGCAAAACCAATAATGAACAAGGAAAAAGGGAAAACGAACCCCTAAACTGAAAATCTTATATTTCAACTGTATCTTCCATTTATTTAATCTTTCCTTACTTTTATTAATTGAGTACTTTTTATTCATTTTTTTATTTAGATTTCTTTGAGTTTCCATTAACTTTGCTGTGTAGTATTGCCTCTGCAATGGCTCACACATTAATATTATACTTAGATTATATTTATGTATACTTCTAATACTATTATCCGTATTGCTTAAGTGTATTATTTATTCATATATGAATAATTTGCAGTGGTCCAATACACCTGTATTAATCACACTCCTTCGATATACTTATTCCGTACAGGAGTCTGTCCCACGCCTGCACAGATCACACCTTTTCGGAGTGAAGTGATAACAAACGATTGAGATAAAAGTATTACTCGCTCGTGTCATTCTCGCTTCTGTATTTGTTCCCCTTTCGTTTTTCTCCTCTTTTTTCCCCTTGTCTCAGTTTCCTCTCTATTGACGCGTTCCTTCATCTCGTAAAAGTGGCAATGATGTTTTCATGACTGTTGTTACTCGCATCAATCATTCTCGCCTCCCTGTTTGCACTTCTCTTTCTTTGCCTTTCATTGCTTTTATTTCTCAAGCCACTCCTCATGCGTGCCTGGCTGGGTCAACTCACGCCCCTTACTCAGAAACAAGTCAACAAGTGCTCCAATACTCGTAAGGGTTAAAACCTCCTCACACAAGCACTTATTGCCTTCCTTACTGCCTTAAATTCGCTTTCCTTAATGCTGGAAGAAAATGTGAGTCCAAAGGAAACAAACGAAATCTAATATTCGGTTAAACAGTGAGCAGAGAGTCGCGATATATCTAACACAACGCTGACCTGACGGGTCTTACTGACCGGAGAGAAGTGCGAGTCACAGTACACACACTGGCGGGTCATCGAGTGTTCTTGATAAAGGAGGAACTTTTCCAGAGCGTGCGCCGCGTGGGGCGTGGGCGAGGCCGACCGGCGAGTCATAAAAGTAATAGCCGGGGCCGTGATCATCTTGCCCGAAGACGATGGCTTCCCTTTCCCTCCTGCGCCGTGACGTCACTCGCCGCTATATAAGCCAGCCGGGCACCGCAACCATCACCAGTCTCTTCCGAGCCTTTCCAGCAACAATGGTCGCTAAGGTAAGCTGCTGCAGCCTATGACTCTTGATGCTGCTACTGCTACGCTACTCATGCTGCTGCTGCTGCTGCTACTACTGATGTTCAAACTGCCGCATGTATGGTTCCGTGGCCGCCGTCCTACCTAACATTCTTCTTCCCGCAGGTCCTCCTCCTCGCTGCCCTCGCCGCCCTGGCTGCCGCTGACCAGGCGCCCTCCTACAGCCCTCCCCGCCCATCCTACAGCCCCCCGGCACAGTCCTACGGCCCCGCTGAGCCCACCGTGAGTGCCGCCGCTGCCTCACTGGTCACGGCCAACCTTGCTCTGTTATCTATCTCTCCTCACACGAGTAGTTTGCTGCACTAGTAATCAGATAGATCATTTCAGACCGACTGGTCTACTGTATCTACTATTCTTCTTCTGACAACACCCTCTCTTCCTCCTCCTCCCCCATCCCGGCTAACAAGGCTCTCCTTTCCTCAGGGACCCGCCCAGTACAACTTCAACTGGGCCGTCAAGGATGACTATTCCGGCAACGACTTCGGCCAAGAGGAGTCCCGCGACGGCTACAACACCCAGGGCTCCTACTACGTGCTGCTGCCCGACGGCCGCCTGCAACGCGTCAACTACCGCGTGGAGGGCGACTCAGGCTTCCTGGCTGAGGTGACCTACGAGGGCGAGGCCCAGTACCCCGAGCCCCAGCAGAGCTACAGGCCCCAGCCCACCTACCAGCAGCCCCAGCCCCAGCCCACTTACCAGCAGCCCCAGCCCACCTACGCTTAATATTTATGTTAAATGACCGAGTATATTACAACGCTTAGCTGCCGAGACGTGCACGTGTGTGAATGAGAGATGCAATAAAGTATTTTTGTACATTCTATGTCTGCGTATTAGTACAAGAAGATAACCCGCAAACCACCCCATTCCTCGGTCACAGGAGCAGCGCTGTTCGAGGCACCAATGCTTCTGTCTCGTGGCGTCATCTCTCACTCGTCCTCTACTTCCACTCAACTGTCTGAGTCTCCTTCCATCCATTCATCTATCCCTCAGTGTAGTGCTTCTATACACCACCCTTCCCGTTTACCTTCCTCCGTCCGTCTCTTCCTCAATGTTCCACCGCAGCACTGTCTTTATTTCACTCAGATAGCACCGCCACATCCACGCCAACTAAACGTCTGAACTCTTCGCGCAGACTTTTGCTGGACACTCAACACTGCACCACTCATGACCCATCTTTGCCTATCCTTCACTGCCAGGCAACAGTTACATTAAAGATGCTGTCAGTGTTTGTCTAGCTTTGATCCTTTGGAAGCTTTATGTCTCGATGAGTCCCTACCATCCTTCTCTCTATCTCTGTTTCAGTGCTGCGAACCTTTTCTGGCCAAATTATTTATATCTCGTTTTTGCTTTAATTTTCTGCCGTAATAAATTCTCCACTTATCTTTTTTTTTCTCAAAATGCATCCATTTACTTGTAATTCTATATGTCATCTTCAGTAGAGATTCCGTAAAGCATTATCCACTGACGAGTTTTCAGCGCTCCTTACTTGATCGAAGTCACCCCTCTTAGGAGTTTTCTGTTAAACTTTCTACTGTTTTTTGACACATGAAAGGTCTTTGGCAGAGTTTGTTATTACTCTTCACCTTTAAAACCACCGTATTGCAGTTTTTATCACTCTTCACTTTTTCCTTCATTTTTCCTTTTGGTCAGTTGTCTAAATGGTAGATTAACATAAATCCACAAACCTCTAACCAATATCAGTAGTCTTTTTTTTACCTGCTAAAGAAGCTCACTGAAAGCTGAAAACAAAAAATCACTCTTAAGCAGATGCACGTTTATAAACTAGAAATTAATCATTCATGAGTATATGTATTAGCGAAAACTAGTCCCGTCTTAAACGCTCAATGGCTTTATCTTTTCAGGATACAAAAACTCCCGCAAAACTTCCCACAAAACCTCATATTTCATCCACAAGTAATGTAAATTTCCGCTGCAGTTTTACTTTTTTCCGACTATCAACTTATGTTTAACTTTGTGAGTATAAAAATATATGAGCAGCTTTTTGCCTTGGAATGTATCATTCTTACCTCATTGTTTTTATTGGCCATATGATACTGAACATAAAGATAATGACGAAAATTGATCTCATAATAATTTAAACTGTACGTAGATGCATCAATGTAACTATGAGATAACAGAGATATAAAAAAAAAGAACTACATACGAGGGAGCAATGTGTCTCACGATAGACGCTTCATTAAAGTCTATGGCTTTACAAGTGTGAAATCCTATTATAAATCGTGGTTTGACAAGGTGAAGTACTGGGGACATAAAAACTAGAAAATATGTGTCTCATCTCCTTCCTTTATTTACTATTCTACTTCTTACTTCCATTTTCATTTTTTTTATAGTCTTGTTACCTTCTTTCTTATGTGTTTCATCTCTTCTTGATTCTCGGGTCATAACAGTGGTGGTGATGCATCCAGACTCAAGAGGTAAATTAACCGAACTGACTCAGTAATCAAGTTGTTAATGGAGGCATTAGGAAGCTTTAGAATATGATTGGATAAACTTGTTGAATGGGAATGATAGATGGAACTAAGTTGGTTAAGTTTTTTTTTTTTTTTCAAGGAACTACCATATGTAAATAAATGTAATGGTTCCTCACAGCTTCTCTTGTTTTATCATATTTTTAATGAGTCTCTATAGGGGAATATTTGTTGTGTGATTCAAGTTTGCTCCTCCTCCTCCTCCTCCTCCTCCTCCTCTTCTTACTCTCGTGGCACCACAGAACAAGACTTTCCACCTTTCTTACTGTCCAGGTTACTAAAGGAAGAGCTGACTTCACTCCTTGCTTCACTAAACATTTCGTAACAGAGTGTATTCCTCACCTCATACACTCGTCAGGTGGGGGTGTGAGGCAGACTGATTTACAATTTAAGGTTAAAGTTTGAGTTAAGAGAGCGGATGGAAAAGCCCATCTTAATTTTTACTTATATTCCATGCTGAGTGTAAATGAGCGTAATACTAAAACTGATCATATTACTTTTGTTAGACACTTATCGTGTGACAATGTAAGGTAGACTTTCATGTATAAATTAGAGAAGGAATCCAAAGATAAAAAAGCTTCTCATTCTTATTTATTTTTCACTTCATTGTATAAAACTGAACGCATTCCTTAATCATGCAACGGTTTAAGGCAAACTGTTTTATCATTTAAGATTAAACTTTGAAGGAAAATGCTTATTTATATTTCATGTGGAGCTGTTTTGAAATCCTTGAGTCATTGTAAAATAAATGACAGCAGGTGGGAGGGGGCTCGCCTGAATACAAAGGTGTTATTATACTTCTGATGCGAGAGAAAGAAAGGGAGAGGTTTTTATTTCCTAGTGTAAGGATGGAGGCCGACATCCTTCACGCCGGAAAAAAAGAAGTAATGATTCCTCCCCTGAATTACCAACAGTCTTCTGAATTGTGTCATCTTGCCATAAAAATTAACTTCTCTTTCCCCACTTAAAGGAAATCGAATGTCTTGGTGTCACACAAAGAGAGGGCAAACTTTGTTATAGTGTGTGCAAGAATGTAGACAAATCCTCACATACATAAAGAACAAAAACCCAGCCTTGACTTAAACATCTATTCAAATTATGTAATCTTGTCATGAAAACTAATCACATAATTTCTTCTCTGCCTATATACCAGGCTCCAATACAGGATGGCCCAGACAGAGTGCCACACGTCATTCATATTGTTGCTTTGTCAGCCCATGTTGGAAAGGCGACTTTCTCTAATACATAATTAAAGCTCAGCCATAGCAAAACTGGCAACATACTTCCACAGCAAGGCTCTCCTGCATTAGTTTACCTCTCTCCTGCATCACCTTGTTTAGTTTTAATTGTAACTATGTTGAGTAGTAGTAAGACAAATGAGTGTAAAGATGGTAAGGAAAAACTTGGGCTGGGTCAGGGATACTCTTTACAACAACGTTTCGACAGAGTGTCTTCACTCTCACTCTCTGAAGAAGACATTCTGTCGAAACGTTGGAGTAAAGAGCATCCCTGACCCAGCCCAAGTTTTTCCTTACCATCTTTACACTCAATTGTAACTATGTTTAATTCATTACTGAACTTCGGTGAGACAATCAAATCAAACATTTCCTGACAATTCTGAGCACTTGGGAAGGTATGCACTGTACACACGTGGTGAGGGCAAGTGTAAAGCGGCTTGTGGGAGAATCTGCGTCATATTGCCCATCACTCACTTGCAAAGGTCGTAAGTTCAGTTATAACAGATAGCTAAGAGTTATATTTCCAGTATTATGCGTATCTACTCTCGAGCGCTCGTGTTTTTGTGTTAAATAAATGAGTGTTTACAAAATTCTTGATTTGAAAAAAAGGGTTAAACAGTTCTGTCTTTGTTACCATTATTCTACTCGTTTTCTGGAGCAACTATCAAGCTGTCTTCAGTTATTTATTGCATCCCAAGGGCACTCTCCTCTTTATATAGAAATAATGCTTATGGATGGTCTGACAAGGTATATTCCTATTAATAAAGGACACTCTCATTATCAAGCGGACCTGTCTCATAACAAGCAGAGGCATGGCATTTCCTGCAATCCATCACACTTACTGCCCGCCCTCTTGTAACTGAAGCAAACCATTGAGGCGGAGGAGGAGGAGGAGGAGGAAGAGGAGGAGGAGGAGGAGGAGGAGGAGGAAGAGGAGGAGGAGGAGGAGGAGGAGGAGGAGGAGGAGAAGGAAGGGGAGGAGGAAGAAAATCAAGAGAGGAACAACAAAAGCTAAACAAAATAAGAGGAAAACAACAAAAATCTAAACAAAACAAGATACCAACAATGACAACAACAACAACAACAACAACAACGATGATGATGATGACGCTCGCAATAACCAAAATTAGTAATAGCAACCCCCCTCCCCTCCCCCCCCACACAAACACACACATAACCGCAACAATGCATCACTAACACATCACAATATCATCTCCAAACACCGCCTCACCTTCCCTCTCATTCTTGCATCACACCCACCACTATTAACGTTAGCATTCCCACATCCCACGGGCCGCGCACTTCACACAATGCGCATAACCTTCCCTCCGTCAGCGCGGCCTTCCCTGACACACCCTGAACGTCACGGCTGGAGCACTTTCGCCCCATCACGGTGACGCAATAAAGTGGAGCTCAAGATGGTCAGTGGGAAGTATTAATATGATCTACAGCGTGCCATTCTTTCCTCCCGCCGTGCTAACAAGGCTGAGGGAAGCTTGAGACCCGCGACTCTCCTCTCCTCTCTTCTCTCATTTCCTTCTCGTGTCACCTCAGTCGTGTCTGCAACAAGCCTTTCCCTCCTTGTTTGGCGCAGTAGAGGCCTCGCAAGACACAGAGTCGTGGTCTAATAATTGATAATGTAAATTTTTGCGTTTATTTTCTCCCATGTGCTCGAGTTAGTTCGTGGGTTAGTTCTTGTTGTTTATATTCTCATAGCTATTATCATTAGATTTGGTTTTATTCTATTTGTTACTCTAACTGATGAAAAATTGACCGATGGTAATTGACAATGCATAAACAGTTCAAGGAAGCTCAGCCAGAAAGCACAGAAAGAATAAATTAATGTAATAATTAGAAGAAGGAAAAATCTTACTTATGAAACATTCATAATCAAACCCAAACCGACTTGTCTAACATTTTTCTTTCTCTCAAGCATTGTGTTGCCTATTATAACAGTGTAAGTGTAATCATTGTTTGTTTGTTTGTTTGCTTACTATTCAAACGAACTGCGCCAAACCTGCGATATTGTCAGAAGGACTCTTTCTCGTTTTAAATGCACCAACGTTAAATTTAATGGCCTTCTTTCCTGGAGCATAATGTTGCAAATATAATTTTTCTTATGTTTTGTAACTTTTCCTCGAGTTTTAGTCAAAATGAACCGAAAATTTGTATGTTACATTCATTAAGGCTTTGTTTAATTACCAAGAATGTGTCTAAGGCATATCAACTTGCATGTAATGATGTAAGCTTTCTTCCTTGTCGTCATTATGAACGTGCTTCAAATTGAATGTAAGATAAAATCTTTTGCCTTACTTATGCTTCATTGCGGACGTGCTTTGAATTGGTGGCCGAGATTTCCAACAGACTCAAAGGAACAATTTTAAGTTAGCCGGGTCGTGTCTTTGTCTCATTTGACTCCACATTTCTCTGACATTGTAGCGTCTCATCTGTCATTTCCACCACATCCAACAAGATCAAGTATAGCAAAATGGAACTTTTAAGGTCATTCACATGCCTCTAAACGTTTACGCGGAACAATGGTTAGCTTGTCTGTGGCCTGGAGGAGAGTCGACTGAGGGCTCACACGTCCTTTCATCCTTCTTTTGAATACATCGACAAGTGAGAAGCTGCGAAACCTGAAGAATTTAAAGCAGATCTGTGACCCAGTCCTGAGGTGAGGGATGCCACACAAAGCAGACTCACAGGCCAAGGAGACTGAGATGAGTGTTGAGATTACATATACCATAGAAACATACCAGTATCTTACATGTACTCATCTATAACTTGTGTCCTTAACTATTAACAGCCTTTCATGATTCTAATGATGATTTGACAAGGACTGTATCGTAAATGTAAGAAAAACTCGTTAGAACCAGAGTAATCATCTATGTGGCCTTTGAGATCAGCCTTCATGAGAATCCACGTGTTTTGAAATCAGAGCCCATCACTGCCTTAGTTGTATTTACACAGCATGACACCTGCGTTCACTGTCTCTTTCTACTGGTATATATATTTACTGTCTTTCGCTGTTAATATGTCTTCATTTACTCAAGGTCAGGCGCGAGGGACCATGCATACAGAGCGCGAGCCACGGCTGCACTTTAGAGAGAATAAATCATCTAACACTTCATGGTATTGGAAGAAGGGATCTGAACACACGAAACATCTTTACATAGATAAATAGATAGATTGATTGATTGATAGACTGATTGATAGATAGGTTAGGTTAGATAGATAGATAGATAGATATTCAAAGATGACAAGAGAGAACTTTTTTCTTTTATCGATTCATTTGTTGAGAAAAAAAGATATTGAGAGAGCGAAGCGTTTCAGAAGACAGGCCATGAACTAGGAATACACGTAGATCATGTCAGCATAAGTCTGAGCCGCGGGTAGGGGCGTAACGCAATGCAGTCTGCGGTGTGGGTCTGCCGCGCCACTCCCTCAGCGTCAGTCGGTCACAGTCAGTGCTGTGGGCGCCACGTCCTTGGTGTGCCGTGTACTGGCCAGCGGCACAAGGCAGAAATAGATGCCTCGTTGAGCCCCGCCCATCATGACGTGAGGAACATCATTTGTAGATAAGAACGTGAAGAACAAGAACAATGAAGGAATTAGGAGGCTGACGGATCTACTTACTTAATTGAGAGAGAGAGAGAGAGAGAGAGAGAGAGAGAGAGAGAGAGAGAGAGAGAGAGAGAGAGAGAGAGAGAGAGAGAGAGAGAGAGAGAGTTATCTCTTCTAACACACTAGCATCACGACTCTTCCTTACTTTATAACACATATAAGATCTAATTCAAAACTATTTTCCATCTTGTAATACACGAGTAAAAATAAGTGATAATAAATAAGGAATCAATCAACCTCGTTTTATTATTACTATCATCTTGCTCTTCTTTTATCAGAATCAAACACCATGACTAATCTTCAGTCTATGATGATGACATCCTTAATGCAGCAGCGCAATTACGAGGGAAGAGAGCCGAGCGTTATGTTGTTATGGCGAGTGAGTGTTGCAAGCAGTGTGTTAGTGTAGCATGAAGTGCAGGAGTGGTGGTGGCTGATGGCAATAGACTCAGGAAAGGCCTACAAGATGAACTGTGTTAGCTGAGTAAGCGATGAAAATGACAATGTGTGGGGTAATAACATGGTAAACGATGGTGGTGATGGTGATGGTAGTCGCAGCAGTAGTAGTAGCGGTAGCATCAACAGCAGTAATAAGAGCAAAAAACACCCGCAATAAAAATAAAAACAGCACTATCATCAATAGCCATTGTAGCAGCAGCAACAACATATTAATAACAACAAACTCCCGAAATACAACAGTAAAAGCAACGCGAGGAGCAGTACCAGTAATAACCAAGCAAGCAGGAGCACCATGCAAAGCGACACAAATACCACCGCCACACGACCGACACACCACCAAACGCCACTCAAACAACGCCATCTGCCGCCCCTCCCGCCACACCGATCACTCTGTACTTACGTTTCGTGGTGGCTTCGGGCGGCGACTCCAGTTCTGACAAGGCGTGGGTGGGTGGGTGGGTGGCGTCAGCGGCCCCGTTTCCCGCCACGTGCATCGCTACACTTTCCACAAACACCTTCCTTTCACTTTTCAATACAGTAGGTCGGAGATTCATTGAAGGTTACATGATCACTGTCGCTTCTTTAGGTCAGCCTGAAAAGAAAGGAAATATATGGTTAGATGCATACCTACTGTACCTCATCTGTCGCCTGCAGCTTAGGAAAGAAGAGAATATCCACGAAAAGGATCGTGAAAGGAAAATGATAATAATGTATGTCTTATCATAAAGTGTTGTAATGTTAGGCTTTGGTACATTTTGGTCAGTCATGTTACGAGGTCACCTTCCTTCCATGACCATTTATGGAGCTTGTCTTCCCACAAAGAGTTGAAGAGGAGGAGGAGAAGGAAGGGAAGAAGAAGGAAGAAGAGGAGACGAAGTCGAAGTAGAGCCGCTAGCTCTCAAAATTTCCTCAGGCTGGGGGACCCAGACCTTGCAGTGACTGCCTCAAGGCCGCACTCCTGCTTGCATCCCTCCCTTCCTGCCTCCTCCGTGCTCCCCCTCTCACCATCAACTCCTCTGTGCTTTTCTCGCTTCTTCAAAAATAACTCTTTAGATCCCCCTTCTCCCCCCCCACCCCCTCTGTGTTCGTGACGTAAGCGTCACGCCGCCGCAGCACCACTATATAAGCTGGCCGAGAGGCAGAGCAGCCACCAGTCCTCGACGCACCTCAGCTCCCGACATGGCCCTTAAGGTACTCCTTAATGCACCCAGCACCCCACACCTCCCACGCCCAACACTCCACACCTCCCACGCCCAACATTTCACACCTCCCACGCCCAACACTCCACAACTCGAACTCCTTCCAATACTCACACATCCCTCCCCACCACACCCCACCCACACACCCCTTAACACCACTCCAGAGCACCACAATAAACTTCCCTATCACCACCATTACCACCACCCACTCACGTCCCTTAACGTCCCACACACAGCACCACTGCCGCACACCCTGACAACGTCTCCCAGTGCGTCCTGCCAACCTCACTGATTCCTTCCTCTTCCTCCACCAGCTCGTCCTCCTCTCCGCCTTCGTGGCCGTCGCCTTCGCCGACAGCCCCCCCTACAGGCCACCCCCTCCCCCTCCCACCTACAGTGCCCCCGCCCCATCCTACCGCGCCCCCGCGCCATCCTACAGCGCACCCCAGCCAGTGGTAAGTTTCTTACACTCACATTAAAACACACGCAAACTCTCTCTCTCTCTCTCTCTCTCTCTC
>CM035209.1:2217365-2253737 GCA_020233015.1 Callinectes sapidus | reverse complement strand
GAGAGAGAGAGAGAGAGAGAGAGAGAGAGAGAGAGAGATTTGTGGGGAAGAGGGTGAAAAAAACATTAAGATACCCAACAGGGAACAACCACTGCGTAGGACAGAGTAGTGAGGAATAAAGCAAAACAATCCTGGAGGAGGAGTGACATCAAAAAGACGAAACAGTGTTGAGGTATTACAGTATTCCGAGAGAAATATAATGTAAGGACTAGATGAGCATTTTTCTTTTGGTATTGAATGATGTTTTTTTCCGAAAGCTTTAAATTGGATTCCAATAACCATTAGGAATATATTAAAAGATGGAAGTTAAGATGAAATGAAAACCTCTCAGTTCAAAACCAGACAGGGGAAAACAGAGGGCAACATGGAACGATATTATGCTGACGCTGCTTGGAATACACGGACACCTGACAGGGACTAAGGAAAAAGACGAGATGATGACGGTGATAATGATGGTAATGAAGCAACACCACAAAGCTTCAAACAACTCAAGGAAAAACAATAAGAAGACACAGAAGATGACTTATATCCCTCAAAACAAAACTGTATTGTATTTTTGCCTTACCTCGCGCCCTCAGACCCACATTGCATCTTTTTCCTGCTTCCCTTTCTCCCTCTAAGTTCTTTTCACTGATCACTTCTCCGTTCTAACCTTCTTCGTGACTTCCTTTCAAATCTTCACCTCTTTACCTAATTTTGTGCCTCAGAAATCAATCAGCATTCCTTCTCTCTTTCTATTCCCGTGACGTCAGTGCCACGCCGCCATCGCCACCAGTATATAAGCGAGGCGAGAGGCAGAGCAGCCACCAGTCCCCAACACGCCTCACCAACCAACATGGCCCTCAAGGTGCTTCCTCCCTCCGGGCGTGCACACACTGCTACAGATGCACACAACACTTCACAACACGAGTTGCCTCCAACACCCACACATGCAACACACCACGTTCATAACACACGCACCCTCAAAACCACTCCAGAATGCCACAACACCACTACAACAAGCCACCCTACCACCACCACAACCACTCCCCACATACGATGCCCCCAACACCCAGCACATCACTTCCCATACACCCAGAAAACATCTCTCAGCGCTTCCTGCCAACAATACTGATTCCTCTTCCTCCACCAGCTCGTCCTCCTCTCCGCCCTCGTGGCCGTCGCTCTCGCTGACAGCCCCCCCTACAGGCCACCCCCTCCCCCTCCCACATACAGCGCCCCCGCCCCATCCTACAGCGCCCCCGCGCCATCCTACAGCGCACCCCAGCCAGTGGTAAGTTCCTCACACTTTCAATAACACACACACACACACACACACACACACACACACACACACACACACACACACACACACTTACTGTTCCTCCCTTCCCACCCACAGAGTCCTCCCAAGTATGAGTTCAACTGGAACGTCAAGGACGACTATTCCGGTAACGACTACGGCCACCAGGAGGCGCGCGACGGCTACGACACCCAGGGATCCTACTACGTGCAGCTGCCCGACGGCCGCCTGCAGGAGGTCACCTACACCGTCAACGGCGACTCAGGCTTCGTGGCCCAGGTCAACTACCAGGGCGAGGCCCAGTACCCAACACAGCAGAGCTACGGCCCCCCACCCACCCCCTCCTACCAAGCCCCCGCCCCCTCCTACCAGGCCCCCGCTCCATCCTACCCACAGCCCCGCCCCTCTTACGGGTAATGCTCCTCCCTCCTGACGGCCAAGTCTTTCAGTCTTTGTAAATACTCCGTTATACCAGTGCGTACAAAGCAATAAATGAATGCGATAGAAGACTGCCTTTCATCTGCACTATACCTCCAATACCCAACTGAATTCTATATGCATTATCTTTCATTTCTTCCATCTTACGTACATCGTTCCTAGAGGCTAGCGCTCTCTTACTGCATATCACCAACTCCCTTGGCTCGTCACTTGTTTCATCAAACATAACAAAAAATGAGTGATACCAGAAGAAAGGCTGCCTTGAACGAACATTTGTCTATTTAGCTGTTTGTTCCTATATTATTAATCTTGGAGGTGATGATCATGAAAATAACAAAGCAAGATTTTCGTTCATTCCGTCCTTCTCTGTCAAAATGACGGTAAAAACGGGTAACGCCATCCATCAGGTACCACGTTGGAAATATGTGCACTAAAATTTTAAAATTTTAAAATTTTAATCAAATACCAACTTTGTACTTCGATTTGCATTGTATTAAAGAAAATTATGTTCTAAGGAAGAGAAGAAATGGAAGACAAAAAGAGGAATAATGTCAAAATATCACTGAGAACAACAAGAACAGGAAAAAAGTGTCTGCCACGCTGGATCATTTGATAAGAACATGACTTGGTCCAATGTCAACGGCACTGTGAGGTAAGACTAACTGACTGAGAGAGACGCTGGAGGTAAGTGTGAGGCCCTGAGAGGGACAGTGAGGGGAGAAGTGAAAGGCTGAGAGTAACAGTAACGCTACGGATGAGGACATAGACGGGGAATTAGGGGAGGAGTGAAGACTTGAAGGGGAAGTGAGGGGAGGAGTGAGGGACTGGTAGGGGCAGTGATAGGAGGAATGAGAGCCTGGGTGGGGAAGTGAGGGAAGGGTGAAGGTCTGGGAGATACACTGTGATTTAGTAAAAGTTTCATCAATCACGTAGATTCGTGAAACACCGACTCAGAGAGAGAGAGAGAGAGAGAGAGAGAGAGAGAGAGAGAGAGAGAGAGAGAGAGAGAGAGAGAGAGAGAGAGAGAGAGAGAGAGAGAGAGAGAAGAGAGACCAATCTTAAATGGATTTTGTTTATTCATTAAAAACACCACGAGAGCGAGTAATACAAGTGAAGGAATAGTTTGATATAGAAAATAACTTCCGGATAAACAAAGGAAAACAAAAACAACTTCTCCGGAATAGTAAAAGAGCATAGCGCTGTTGGGCAGTGTGATGTAGAGCGAAGGAAACATGCCTAACCTGTGTGCAAGGCAGTTTATACATAGAGACCGAAAATAAGAGTAAAGACGTTTGAATAGCTGCTGATCATATGACAAAAATCTATCAATATTATTAGTGTTATGAAAATATCTTTCACCATTAGTACAGAGAAAGTTCTATATTTAGCTTACATATCTAAATCACATAAAAAATGAGTTACACGAGTCTTCGTATAGCAAAACTTTCAGCAGTGCCCTTCCCCCCGCAAGAAAAAAAAAAAAGAAGAAGAATCCTTGACATAAAAATAAAAGATGAAAATGAGGGTCATCGATGAAAAAGCAGACGAAAACTAGGCAATGTCAACCTTACAATTCAAAGAGAAGAGTGGAAAAGTACGGGACATTATACACCAAAGAGATCATAATATACTGACCGGATGATTGGAGCAGGGAACTGACAACCTTGACATGGATAAAAACAAGCACGAGAGACGGAAAGCTATGTAAAGAGATGAAATGTTTTACTAGGGCGGCCTGGAACAGACGGGCAGCAAAAATATTAGTAAACAAGATTAAGGGAGGCGACTGTTCTGGTGTTGAAGTTGAAAGCTGATGGTCAAAATGATGATGATGATGATGATGATGATGATGATGATGATGATGATGATGATGATGATGATGATGATGATGATGGTGATGATTATGACGATGATGATGCAGAAAACTTCAAACCCCCAAAGCAACTGGAGCAATATTTCACATAAGTCGTGTCACTTTCTAACAACGAAACTGTGGTGGCTTCTGGCCTCGCCACGCCCTCTCAACGCCACGCCGCGTGCTCTTCTTCCTGGTCTCCTCTTTCCCTTCACGATCATTTCCACCTGACCTATTTCCCTACATTCCTCGTGACTTCCTTTCACATTTTCGCCACTTAACCTCATCCTGTGCCTCTGAAAGTAGTCAGCATTCATTTCCTCTCTGGTCGTGACGTCAGCGCCACGTCACCGCCATCGCCAATATAAATGCAGACCTAAAGACATAACAGCCACCAGTCCTCGACGCTCCTCAGCCTCCGACATGTCCCTCAAGGTACTCACCCCCACCCTCCTGGCGTGCACACACTGTATACACATACTGTACCCAAAACTCCACAAAAAAAGATACCTCCTACATCCATAAATGTACCACAACACACACCTCTCAACACCATGCCACAGTGCCACAGCAATGCCAAAGCAAACTGCCCCACCACCACCACCACAACCACGTACTACATACACACTAACCCCACGCCCTACACATCAGTAACCACACATGGCAACACTTGCACACACCCTGACAACGCCTCCCAGCGCGTCCTACCAACCTCACTGATTCCTCTTCCTCCACCAGCTCGTCCTCCTGTCCGCCCTCGTGGCCGTCGCCCTCGCCGACAACGCTCCCTACAGGCCACCTCCTCCCCCTCCCACCTACAGCGCCCCCGCCCCATCCTACAGCGCCCCCGCACCATCCTACAGCGCCCCCGCACCATCCTACAGCGCACCCCAGCCAGTGGTAAGTTCCTTGTACTCTTACAATGCAAGCAAACACACACACACACACACACACACACACACACACACACACACACACACTCTTACCGTCCCTCCCTCCCCACCCACAGAGTCCTCCCAAGTATGACTTCAACTGGAACGTCAAGGACGACTATTCCGGCAACGACTACGGCCACCAGGAGGCACGCGACGGCTACGACACCCAGGGATCCTACTACGTGCAGCTGCCCGACGGCCGCCTGCAGGAGGTCACCTACACCGTCAACGGCGACTCAGGCTTCGTGGCCCAGGTCAACTACCAGGGCGAGGCCCAGTACCCAACACAGCAGAGCTACGGCCCCGCCCCCACCCCCTCCTACCAGGCCCCCGCCCCCTCCTACCAGGCCCCCGCTCCATCATACCCACAGCCCCGCCCCTCTTACGGGTAATGCTCTTCCCTCCTGACGGCCAAGTCTCTCAGTCTTTGTAAATACTCCGGTACACCAGTGCGTGTCTGATTCTCACGAACCAATAAATGAACGCGATAAAACACAGTCCTTCCTTTATCCAGCTATATCCACTCCTCATTGGCTCCCTTGCCTTCTTCTTTCAGTCTTCAAAACACCATGATAAGAATATTGTCTTTCTTTAGTTACTATAATCATTAATCATTAGAACAATCAAACAAAATTTTCATAAATTATTTTGCTACGCAATGATTCTTATAAATCTTTCAACCTTTCATTCTCATCAACTCATGGAAGACCCTCCGCAGAAATCTGTTAACGAGGAATGTTAACGATTCTTAAAGAATGAGGATTACTATAAAAAAAAAAGTTATTCTTACATATACTCACTAATGCATCTAATAAAATTATAGCTGACCGTAGAATGTCATGCAAGATTAAAAGGAAGATAAGTAATACAAGACATTTCTTTTCACAAAGAAGCTTTGCCGTTGCATTCATGCGGGCATTGAAGAACCGGTGAGGAATTTCCATTTTTTCAAAACCAAAACACTTTATGCTGATGTCTTCCAATCAATCAATACCAGAATCCGAATTGTCTCCTCCGGATCAAGTAAAATTAAGTAAAAGAAATAAATAAAATACAAATACTATACCATCCATGATGATGAGGAGGGCGTCGACGAAAAGGAGAAGAAGGATGACAACGACAATCACACCGAAAGCAGCAAATATGAGGAGAATAAGAGCTGCCAGACGAGGAATAGAATGATGTCAGAAGAAAGAAAACCATATAAGTATATAACAGCAAAAACTGGAAGAACAAGAATCTGAGGTGACACACACTGGGCGGAGTTTAAAGGAAGAGCCGAGTGTTGGGAAGAAAGACTGCACAGTGATGAATGCTGAACGAATTTTAAGCTGATAGATAGTAAAAAAAAAATATTGGTTTGAGAAATTTGGGTTACATATTAATTGATTGTCACGAGAAGAGGAATGTGTCAAAAATAAATAAATAAAAAGGTACAAAATACCCTCAGCCCTTCAAATAAAAAAGGGACAGAAGAAGGAAAATTTCAAGGAGGGATGGGAAATATTGATATTTTTGAGGAAAACGTGGAGGGTTGCTGGTACTGACAGATGGAGGTCAGTGAGATGATAAGGGGGTGGGTGAGAGTGGACTGCACCCAAGCAACAACACTTTGAAATGACGACGGTAAGAAGGAGCGTAAGACGGAAAAGAATGGGTTATGGGTTTAAGAATGGGTCTGATAATGGATGAAGAACAGGGCTTGCTTTAATAGGACTCGAGAAGTGTAGCAGCTTCACTTTCAAAAAACAAAAGTTACAGCAGATAGTGATTTAGCGACTTAGTTTGAAGGACATGTCAGGCTATTTCCTTAGCAGATCCCCCCCCTCCCTTTCCCTCCCTGGCTCCCTCCCTTTTTCTTCTCGCCTAGCCGACCCTTCTATAGAAAAAATGATGAATATAGGATCCTGATATTAAATCCCACCACAGATCTAAGATTTTCCTTCTCACAGTCCATTTGTTTCACATTTTCCTTTTTTTCCTTTCTTCTTCATCGCCCTCTCTTCTAACTTAAATTATTTTTTTACCAGAGGTAACTTGATGTTTCTTTTCTGGAATGATATAAACAGTGCGAAAATGGGAAAATAAAAATTCCCCACATTTGGCTTTTTGAAGGAATAAAAGAGTAATGATGTTGATTAACTCATGCAGCAAGGTACACACTTGCACTAATAAGGCAACCCTCGAATGGCCCAAGATCACACAAGATATAGGCATCATCCATAACTGTTACTATGAGCACACTGGAAACAACGGAGGTACAAAAAATAATTCGAGCTTCAATGAGAATCACATGAAAATACCCTGGCATGGGCCAGGCAGTCAAAGCTTCAAAGAAATAAGTTCACGAGAGAGCCATGAAGACCTGGAAAATTAAACCTACAAACGCTTCAGCCTCAAGACAAAATCATCACCTCTTCCCTTCTCTCCCTCGTGACACACCCACGCCTCCTTCCCTGTGTCTGATAGAAGCTTCCTCTTTTCACTCTCTCCTCTTGTAAGGTCACCGCCACGCCGCTCCAGTCACTTTATAAGCGGCAGGAGAGGCAGAGCAGTCACCAGTCCACGCTGCGCCTCACACACAGACATGGCTCTCAAGGTACTCCCTCAATCCCTCATGGCTGCACACACTGCCTCTCAAGCACACCACACATCACCAATATCGGTCCCGCCTCCCTCCCAACACATACACCAAACGCAAACCACACTAATTCTTCTTCCTTCACCAGCTCGTCCTCCTCTCCGCCCTCGTGGCCATCACCCTCGCTGAAAACGCTCCATACAGGCCACCTCCTCCCCCTCCCACCTACAGCGCTCCCGCGCCATCCTACCGCGCCCCCGCACCATCCTACAGCGCACCCCAGCCAGTGGTGAGTTCTTTACACTCCTAAACATGCAAGAACACTCTCTCTCTCTCTCTCTCTCTCTCTCTCTCTCTCTCTCTCTCTCTCTCTCTTACCGTCCCTCCCTCCCCACCCACAGAGTCCCCCCAAGTATGACTTCAACTGGAACGTCAAGGACGACTCTTCAGGCAACGACTACGGCCACCAGGAGGCGCGCGACGGCTACGACACCCAGGGATCCTACTACGTGCAGCTGCCCGACGGCCGCCTGCAGGAGGTCACCTACACCGTCAACGGCGACTCAGGCTTCGTGGCCCAGGTCAACTACCAGGGCGAGGCCCAGTACCCAACACAGCAGAGCTACGGCCCCCCACCCACCCCCTCCTACCAAGCCCCCGCCCCCTCCTACCAGGCCCCCGCTCCATCCTACCCACAGCCCCGCCCCTCTTACGGGTAATGCTCCTCCCTCCTGACGGCCAAGTCTTTCAGTCTTTGTAAATATTCCAGTACACCATTGCGTGTCTGATTCTCACGAACCAATAAACGAATGCCATAAAACACCGTCCTTTCTTCATCCTTCATTTCTCAACATTCAAAAGCTGCCGTGGTGCAGTGGAAGCGCTTGCGCTCCGGGGGCCTTGGGATCACCGAGCGCATAGGTTCGAATACTGACTGCGGTCTGAGTGGAAATTGGGCGTCCACTCGGGGTAACGGACCTCTAGTGGGTCGGCTTTCAGATAGGATGCCTCCATTAGGTGGTCTCCTTTAGCCCATAAATTCCCATAAAAAGGCCCACTTTGTATAGATATAAAAATGAAAAATAAAAAAATGCTGTAGCATCACTGTTCACTCAGCCTACAACAGACTCTTGGTGCCTATTTGCTCAAAACAAATTACATCGAGCTGTAAACTTTGGGAATTTTTCCATTAAGATTTATTAGTTTGATACTGTATTTATTCATCATTTTGTCATACAAGATGAAGACGTAATGAAGCATCGAGCTCTGTTCTTCTTGCTCACAACACTTTCTCAAAGCCGTTGTGTGGACAATTGAAATACACAAGTTTTTCGTTTTATCCTGCTGGTTTAATTGATACGTCAGTCAACATCTTCTTCTGGTAGAGAGCAGTCGTCTCAAAACAGTAGTTGTATTAATTTTTTTTATTTATAAAATATGGGGGTTTCTTGTGGATTTATAAGCTAAAAGAGACCACCTAATGGAGACCTCCTATCTGAAACCCCATTCCCCGAGTGGATGCCCAATCTCCCCTCAGACTGTCAGTGGCCAGGATTCGAACCCGTGCACTCAGGGATACCACGGCCCTCAGAGAAAATGCTGTTTTACAGTACCACGGCGGCCCCATTTGATTCCTTCAAGTATTTTCCTATTGTAATTTGACTTTAATTTTACGATTAAGGCATTTACGTCGGATACATGCTTAGAAATACGGTAGCTATTCCGACAGGTGATAGGAGAATATGCAGTTTAGGCCAACATTATTGTGAAAAATTATGATATCTGGTAAATCTGGCAATACACTCCAGTTGATGGTATCTCTTATTCATTTCAATCCGAGCCTTAATTCATGATGGTCACTGTTACCTAACTGTCACTCAACCTCCTCCCCTGTGATTGTTTCTTTCACGTTTGTCAAAATTCATTTGAAAATATCATTACTCCTTATAAGTGTCAAGATTACCTACTTTAAATGTGTCCTGAATTACCTTAAGAAAGTCCTATGCTTCATCAACCATCAGCTTCAGAAAATATTCCCTAAATAAAAACCTCGCACCATACAAACCTGACTGTATCTGCCTGCTCTATTCATCTGTTGCCATAATGAGCTACTGACTTCGTTTCGAGTATTCCGTGACCTGTACATTCATCCAAATACTGCCGATTAAAAAGTAACACGTGTGAAAGCGCTGAGGCAGCAAGTGAGAAATGGACGCTGTGAATGGTGCAGCAGCGAGAAGGAACAAGAAGACTCACAAGAAGCGCGATATGAGGAAGAAGATAAAGCAATGACAAGCTGTTATACCGTTAAAAAACAAGATAACAAATATAGTAAGAGATGTTTTGATAAGTCATCAAAACTACATGTACCACTACCTTTATGAAATGTATCAGTCTGTCTCCATATATCATAATTTCCCTCTTTTCTCTGTAAAGGATCCTCATTTTGTGATGCATGATACTCATACATTCATGTTCTTTGTAAAGTTAGGGGAGATGTGAAGAAACTAAGATGCTGTGCGTATTAGTGAAGAAACATGGAAAAAATATGGCAAGTCTAACTCTAACTGTGATTAATGGTAACATGTGTCTGGATATTGCTGAAGCTTACTTACCATCACGCTGAATACTCTCATGATAAGAAAGGCGACATAAAGGAAAGCTTAAGATATTTATCCAGCTATATAAACTTCAAAAGTTTATATTCATAATAATGACGATGATGCTGTGACAAAAACTTTTAAGAGCACAGGAAAAAACAAATAGTTGTCACACAAAACAATTCACTTTCCGAAAAACAAAACTTCATTAGATTCAGGCCTTGCCACTCCCTCACAGGCCTAAGCCACATCCTCATCTTCTTGATTCCTGCTCTTACTTTCTTCTTCTATCCATCGTTTCTCCTTTCTTACATTCTTCGTGACTCCCTTTCACATCTTCACCTCTTTACCTCATTCTGTGCCTCTGATATCAATCGGCACTATTTCTTTGCCTCCATTCTTGTGACGCCAGGGCCACGCCACCACCACCACCATTACTATATAAGCGAGCCATGAGCTGGAGCAGACACCAGTCTCCAACGCACCTCAGCCGTCGACATGGCCCTCAAGGTACTTCCTCCCTCCTGGTGTGCACACACTGCACCTAATGCACCCAACACACCACATCTGCAGCTCCCATTACTACACAACTCAAGCTGCCTCAACACCAACAAAGGCATCCCACCTAATCAACAACACACCATCCTCAGTATCATGACACAGCGCCACAACAACACCAACACGCCCCACACACACAGACCCCCGACACCCAGCACATTATTACCCACACATGGCACCACTACAACACACACCCACAACGCCCCAAAGCACTTCCTGCCAACACAGCCACAATGATTCCTCTTCTTCTTCCTCCACCAGCTCGTCCTCCTTTCTGCCCTCGTGGCCGTCGCCCTCGCTGATAGCCCCCCCTACAGGCCACCCTCTCCACCTCCCACCTACAGCGCCCCCGCACCATCCTACAGCGCTCCAGCACCATCCTACGGCGCATCCCAGCCAGTGGTAAGTTCCTTACATTTTCAATAACACACACACACACACACACACACACACACACACACACACACACACTCTTACCGTCCCTCCCTCCCCACCCACAGAGTCCCCCCAAGTATGACTTCAACTGGAACGTTAAGGACGACTCTTCAGGCAACGACTACGGCCACCAGGAGGCGCGCGACGGCTACGACACCCAGGGATCCTACTACGTGCAGCTGCCCGACGGCCGCCTGCAGGAGGTCACCTACACCGTCAACGGCGACTCAGGCTTCGTGGCCCAGGTCAACTACCAGGGCGAGGCCCAGTACCCAACACAGCAGAGGTACGGCCCCGCCCCCGCCCCCTCCTACCAGGCCCCCGCCCCCTCCTACCAGGCCCCCGCTCCATCCTACCCACAGCCCCGTCCCTCTTACGGGTAATGCTCTTCCCTCCTGACGGCCAAGTCTCTCAGTCTTTGTAAATACTCCGTTACACCAGTGCGTGTCTGATTCCCACGAACCAATAAATGAACGCGATAAAACACAGTCCTTTCTTTATCCAGCTATATCCACTCCTCATCGTCTCCCTTGCCTTCTTCTTCCAGTCTTAAAAACACCATGATAAGAATATTATCTTACTTTAGTTACTATAATCATTAATCGTTAAAACAATCAAACAAAATTTTCATGAATTATTTTGCTACACAATGATTCTTGTAAATCTTTCAACCTTTCATTCTCACCAATTCATACAAGACCCTCCACAGAAATCTAATGACGAGGAATGTTAACGATTCTTAAAGAACGATTATTACTAAAAAAAAAGCTATTGTTACATATAGCCACTAATACATCTAATAAAATCATAGCTGACCGTAGAATGTTATGCAAGATTTAAAGGAAGATAAGTAATACAAGACATTTCTTTTCACAAACAAGCTTTGCCGTTGCATTGATGCGGGCATTGAGGGATTTCCATTTTTACAAAACCAAAACACTTTATGCTGATGTCTTCCAATCAATCAATACAAGAATCCTTATTGTGTCCTCCGGCTCAACTGAAATTGATTTAAAATAAAAAAAGTCACCAAATACCACACCATCCATGATGATGAGGAGGACGCCGACGAAAAGGAGGAGAAGGTTGACAACGACAATCACACCGAAAGCAGCAAATATGAGGAGAATAAGAGCTGCCAGACGAGGAATACAGTGATGTCAGGAGAACAAAAACCATATCAGTATGTAACAACAAAAGCTGGAAGAACAAGAATTTGAGGTGACACACACTGGGCGGAGTTTAAAGAAAGAGGCGAGTGTTGGGAAGAAAGACTGCACAGTGATGAATGCTAAACGAATTTTAGGTTGATGGATAGTCAAAAAATTACTGGTTTAAGAAATTTGGATTACATATTAATTGATTGTCACGAGAAAGGGGATGTGGCAGAGGTAAAAAAAAAAAGTACAAAATACCCTCAACCCACCAAAAAAAAAGGTCAGAAGAACGAATACTTCAAGGAGGGATGGGAAATATTGATGTTGTTGAGGAAAGCGTGGAAGGTTCCTGGTACTGACAGATGGAGGTCAGTGAGATGATAAGGGGGTGATTGAGAGTGGACTGCACCCAAGCAACAACACTTTGAAATGACGACAGTAAGAAGGAGCGTAAGACGGAGAGAAATGGGTTATGGGTTTAAGATGGGTCTGATTGTGGCTGGGAGAACGGGACTTGCTTTAATAGGACTCGAGAAGAGTGGCAACGTTTACTTGTGGTACAAGACGCTTCACTTTCAAAAAACAAAAGTTACAGCAGATAGTGATTTAGCGACTTAGTTTGAAGGACATGTCAGGCTATTACCTTAGCAGACCTCCCCCCTCCCTCTCCCCCCCTGGCTCCCTCCCTTTTTCTTCTCGTCTAGCCGACCCTTCTATACAAAAAATGATGAATATAGGATCCTGATATTAAATCCCACCACAGTTCTGAGATTTTCCTTCTCACAGTCCATTTGTTTCACATTTTCCTTTTTTTTCCTTTCTTCTTCATCGCCCTCTCTTCTAACTTAAATTATTTTTTTACCAGAGGTAACTTGATGTTTCTTTTCTGGAATGGTATATACAGTGCGAAAATAGAAAAATAAAAAAGGCCCCCACATTTGGCTTTTTGAAGGGATAAAAGAGTAATGATGTTGATTAACTCATGCAGCAAGGTACACACTTGCACTAATAAGGCAACCCTCGAATGGCCCAAGATCACACAAGATATAGGCATCATCCATAACTGTTACTATGAGCACACTGGAAACCATGGAGGCAGAAAAAAAAAGTCGAGCTTCAATGAGAATCACATGAAAATACCTTGGCATGGGCCAGGCAGTCAAAGCTTCAAAGAAATAAGTTCACGAGAGAGCCATGAAGACCTGGAAAATTAAACCTACAAACGCTTCAGCCTCAAGACAAAATCGTCACCTCTTCCTTTCTCTCCCTCGTGACACACCCACGCCTCCTTCCCTGTGTCTGATAGAAGCTTCCTCTTTTCACTCTCTCCTCTTGTAAGGTCACCGCCACGCCGCTCCAGTCACTTTATAAGCGGCAGGAGAGGCAGAGCAGTCACCAGTCCACGCTGCGTCTCACACACAGACATGGCTCTCAAGGTACTCCCTCAATCCCTCATGGCTGCACACACTGCCTCTCAAGCACACCACACATCACCAATATCGGTCCCGCCTCCCTCCCAACACATACACCAAACGCAAACCACACTAATTCTTCTTCCTTCACCAGCTCGTCCTCCTGTCCGCCCTCGTGGCCGTCACCCTCGCTGAAAACGCTCCATACAGGCCACCTCCTCCCCCTCCCACCTACAGCGCTCCCGCCCCATCCTACCACGCCCCCGCACCATCCTACAGCGCACCCCAGCCAGTGGTAAGTTCCTTGTAGTCTTACACATGCAAGAACACACACACACACACACACACACACACACACACACACACACACACACACACACACTTACCGTCCCTCCCTCCCCACCCACAGAGTCCTCCCAAGTATGAGTTCAACTGGAACGTCAAGGACGACCCTTCAGGCAACGACTACGGCCACCAGGAGGCCCGCGACGGCTACGACACCCAGGGATCCTACTACGTGCTGCTGCCCGACGGCCGCCTGCAGGAGGTCACCTACACCGTCAACGGCGACTCAGGCTTCGTGGCCCAGGTCAACTACCAGGGCGAGGCCCAGTACCCAACACAGCAGAGCTACGGCCCCGCCCCCACCCCCTCCTACCAGGCCCCCACCCCCTCCTACCAGGCCCCCGCTCCATCCTACCCACAGCCCCGCCCCTCTTACGGGTAATGCTCTTCCCTCCTGACGGCCAAGTCTTTCAGTCTTTGTAAATATTCCTGTACACCATTGCGTGTCTGATTCTCACGAACCAATAAACGAATGCCATAAAACACCGTCATTTCTTCACCCTCCATTTCTCAACCCTCTCCACAAATGCTGTAGCATCACTGTTCACTCAGCCTACAACAGACTCTTGGGGCCTTTTTGCTCAAGACAAATTACATCGAGCTGCAAACATTGGGAGTTTTTCCATTAGGATTTATTAGTTTAATATTGTATTTACTCATTGCTTTATCATACAAGATGAGAGCGGAGAGAAACATTGAGCTCTGTTCTTACTTGAAACACTTTCACATATCTGTTGTGTGAACACATGAAATGCACAAGAACTATTTAAACGTGTCACCATACAGGCGTTCAGTGATATAATCAGGCACTTACTACTTCATTGATAGGAGATATTACGAACAGTCAAGTTTTCAGTTTTATTCAGTTGGTTTAATTCACAAGTTAGTCGACACAATGTATTACGATATATCTAATGCTTTTATTTATAGAATAAGGGCTTTTTATGGGAATTTATAGGCTAAAGAAGACCACCTAATGGAGACCTCCTATCTGAAAGCCCATTCCCCGAGTGGATGCCCAATCTCCCCTTAGACTGTCCGTGGCCAGGATTCGAACCCGTGCACTCAGGGATACCACGTCCCTCAGAGCACATGCTGTTTTACAGTACCACGCCGGCCCCCTTTGAGCCCATCGAGCTCTGTTCTTCTTGCTCACAACACTTTCTCAAAGCTGTTGTGTGGACACTTGAAATACACAAGTTTTTCGTTTTATCCTGCTGGTTTAATTGATACGTCAATCAACATCTTCTGGTAGAGAGAAGTCGTATCAAAACAGTAGTTGTATTTATTGTTTTTATTTATTAAATATGGGGGTTTCTTGTGGATTTATAAGCTAAAAGAGACCACCTAATGGAGACCTCCTATCTGAAAGCCCATTCCCCGAGTGGATGCCCAATCTCCCCTCAGACTGTCAGTGGCCAGGATTCGAACCCGTGCACTCAGGGATACCACGGCCCTCAGAGAAAATGCTGTTTTACAGTACCAAGGCGGCCCCTTTGATTCCTTCAAGTATTTTTCTATTGTAAATTTACTTTAATTTTACGATTAAGGCATTTACGTCGAAAACATGCTTAGAAATACGGTAGCTATTCCGACAGGTGATAGGAGAATATGCAGTATAGGCCAACTTTATTGTGCAAAATTATGATATCTGGTAAATCTGGCAATTACACTCCAGTTGATGGTATCTCTTATTCATTTCAATCCGAGCCCTTATTCATGATAGTAACTGTTACCTAACTGTCACTCAACCTCCTCCCCTGTGATTGTTTCTTTCACGTTTGTCAAAATTCATTTGAAAATATCATTACTCCTTATAAGTGTCAAGATTACCTACTTTAAATGTGTCCTGAATTACTTTAAGAAAGTCCTATGCTTCATCAACCATCAGCTTCAGAAAATATTCCCTAAATAAAAACCTCGCACCATACAAACCTGACTGTATCTGCCTGCTCTATTCATCTGTTGCCATAATGAGCTACTGACTTCGTTTCGAGTATTCCGTGACCTGTACATTCATCCAAATACTGCCGATTAAAAAGTAACACGTGTGAAAGCGCTGAGGCAGCAAGTGAGAAATGGACGCTGTGAATGGTGCAGCAGCGAGAAGGAACAAGAAGACTCACAAGAAGCGCGATATGAGGAAGAAGATAAAGCAATGACAAGCTGTTATACCGTTAAAAAACAAGATAACAAATATAGTAAGAGATGTTTTGATAAGTCATCAAAACTACATGTACCACTACCTTTATGAAATGTATCAGTCTGTCTCCATATATCATAATTTCCCTCTTTTCTCTGTAAAGGATCCTTATTTTGTGATGCATGATACTCATACATTCATGTTCTTTGTTAAAGTTAAGGGAGATGTGAAGAAACTAAGATGCTGTGCGTATTAGTGAAGAAACATGGAAAAATATGGCAAGTCTAACTCTAACTGTGATTAATGGTAACATGTGTCTGGATATTGCTGAAGCTTACTTACCATCACGCTGAATACTCTCATGATAAGAAAGGCGACATAAAGGAAAGCTTAAGATTTTTATCCAGCTATATAAACTTCAAAAGTTTATATTCATAATAATGACGATGATGCTGTGACAAAAAGTTTTAAGAGCACAGGAAAAAACAAATAGTTGTCACACAAAACAATTCACTTTCCGAAAAACAAAACTTCATTAGATTCAGGCCTTGCCACTCCCTCACAGGCCTAAGCCACATCCTCATCTTCTTGATTCCTGCTCTTACTTTCTTCTTCTATCCATCGTTTCTCCTTTCTTACATTCTTCGTGACTCCCTTTCACATCTTCACCTCTTTACCTCATTCTGTGCCTCTGATATCAATCGGCACTCTTTCTTTGCCTCTATTCTTGTGACGCCAGGGCCACGCCGCCACCACCACCATTACTATATAAGCGAGCCATGAGCTGGAGCAGACACCAGTCTCCAACGCACCTCAGCCGTCGACATGGCCCTCAAGGTACTTCCTCCCTCCTGGTGTGCACACACTGCACCTAATGCACCCAACACACCATATCTGCAGCTCCCATTACTACACAACTCAAGCTGCCTCAACACCAACAAAGGCATCCCACCTAATCACCAACACATCACCCTCAGTATCATGACACAGCGCCACAACAACACCAACACGCCCCACACACACAGACCCCCAACACCCAGCACATTATTACCCACACATGGCACCACTACAACACACACCCACAACGCCCCAAAGCACTCCCTGCCAACACTGCCACAATGATTCCTCTTCTTCTTCCTCCACCAGCTCGTACTCCTTTCTGCCCTCGTGGCCGTCGCCCTCGCTGATAGCCCCCCCTACAGGTCACCCCCTCCCCCTCCCACCTACAGCGCCCCCGCGCCATCCTACAGCGCCCCAGCGCCATCCTACGGCGCACCCCAGCCAGTGGTAAGTTCCTTACATTTTCAATAACACACACACACACCCACACACACACACACACACACACACACACACACTTACCGTCCCTCCCTCCCCACCCTCAGAGTCCTCCCAAGTATGAGTTCAACTGGAACGTCAAGGACGACCCTTCAGGCAACGACTACGGCCACCAGGAGGCCCGCGACGGCTACGACACCCAGGGATCCTACTACGTGCTGCTGCCCGACGGCCGCCTGCAGGAGGTCACCTACACCGTCAACGGCGACTCAGGCTTCGTGGCCCAGGTCAACTACCAGGGCGAGGCCCAGTACCCAACACAGCAGAGCTACGGCCCCCCACCCACCCCCTCCTACCAGGCCCCCGCCCCCTCCTACCAGGCCCCGGCTCCATCCTACCCACAACCCCGCCCCTCTTACGGGTAATGCTCCTCCCTCCTGACGGCCAAGTCTTTCAGTCTTTGTAAATACTCCGTTACACCAGAGCGTGCCTGCTTCCCACGAACCAAATAAACGAATGCGATAAAACACGGTCCTTCCTTCACCTGATATGTCCACCCCTCAACGCAGCCTCTCCTTCCTCTTCCAGTAAACCCATCCTAATTATCACTTGCCACGAAAGGAAGTTGCATTCCTAAGCTTCTCTTGCGATAAAAATCTATCATATTTCCCTACACAAGTAAAGTCAATCTAAATAATGTATTAAAATAAGACTACGAGTACTTCCCCAAAAAATTGACTTTCACCTTCAGAAGCTCGGGTAAAACATTTCACCCACCGGAAAGTCATGTTGAAGATTTTTATAAGAGAGTGGTTTGTTACAAAAATCCTGAGATAACTTGAACACGACGCAATATTTTACAATCCTATGAGGAGATGAAAACAATACACGGTTGGAAACTGAATATTCAGAAATATTTGCGGAACGAATTGGCAATATGTAAGCCATTCAAGCATGACACTTTGTTCTCTTACTCTCAGGATTTCTTTACCTTCTTCGGATTTCAGAGAAATTTCACAAATGCCAAACAAATGCTGCAACGCAACTCCAGTACTAATGAAAGAAGGAGGAGGAGGAGGAGGACCAAACAGTACGTTACCACAAGGCTGTTTAGCTAACTATTCTACACTGACTACTAGCAACAGAGATCACCCCAAGCAAATTTTGCCGGAAATATGAAGTGTTGCCATGCGATATTAAAAGAAAAGGGTATATAATGGGAGAGGATAGTGAGAGACAAGCTGTGGTGTACGTAGTGTTGTTTGTGGGGAAGAATGCGAGTGAGTGCGTCTTGGAATGTAGTGTCTGTGTATTCCACAACAGTCAGTAAAATAACACCAATATAAGGACAAGGAGAATGACGACCACAACGACGACGACATTGTTGGCGACGACAACAACAACAACGATAAGAATGACGACAAAAATAAGAACAATAACAACGAAAATCAACGACAACAATGATGGCGACACTGGATGACGATGATGATGACAAAAACCCAACAAGGTATTAAAGACCAGAAGGAGAATGGTGCCAAAGAACACAGCAAAGGACACTCACCGAAGTCCGCATTCAGAAACGCTTTGCTCTTTCATCACAACTATTTTCAAAAGCCACAGAGAAGATCAGCGGGATGTTTAAAGGTTTTTCCAGTTAATAATGTAGAAATCTTGCCACTCTGTTTCCAGAAACGTGAAAACACCTTAAAAAACTCGTGGAAATCGAAATAAAGCCTTTTGAAATAGTGGAGGTGAAGCACAGAAATGTTTGAGAATACGAGCCCAGGACTGCCACACTGGATACCTCAACCAGCGACAATATGAAGTGACGCGTGGTGGAGGAAGACCCGAGGACTGAGGAGGCAGGCTGCGGGGCGTGGGGACTCTTAAATATGGACTTCTGTACTCAATCCGTAATAAAACCAGTGATTCTTAACTGCTGGTTAATGGAACACTGACGGTCCACGGTAACTTGTAATGGTGGTACAGAGGATGTTCACTGTATTTCCTGATAAAATTAAACCTATATTTCAGTACAAATCATAATATGAAAATAAATAATTGGTGAATGGAGTTCAATATTTCCAATCACTTGTTATGATATTTGTGTTTTATGGAAATTAATGCGGTTTGCGACAAATGGTGTTATGTTACTCAATTTAGAGAGAGAGAGAGAGAGAGAGAGAGAGAGAGAGAGAGAGAGAGAGAGAGAGAGAGAGAGAGAGAGAGAGAGAGAGAGAGAGAAAATGTATATCACAACTAAGCCATGACTGTTAGAGGCCAAATATCTAAGCCTTCAAGAAGTACAAAGTCCACAGGAAAACCATGGGGAGCTTAAGAACACAAAGCTTACAGGAATTTAACCTTATGACAAATAGATTCACCTACATCACCTCTTTCCCCCCCCTCTCCCCCCTCCATCGTGACAAATTTCCACTTCTTTACCTCCTTCCCTGTGTCTGATAGACGCTTCCTCCTTTCCCTCTCTCCTCTTGTAAGGTCACCGCCACGCCGCTCCAGTCACTTTATAAGCGGCAGGAGAGGCAGAGCAGTCACCAGTCCACGCTGCGCCTCACACACAGACATGGCTCTCAAGGTACTCCCTCAATCCCTCATGACTGCACACACTGCCTCTCAAGCACACCACACACCACCAATAACTCATTCACCGCCATCAACCCGCCCACATGCACAAACAACACGATGCGCCAATCTTAATGATTTTTCTTCCTCCATCAGCTCGTCCTTCTGTCCGCCTTCGTGGCCGTCGCCTTCGCTGACAGCCCCCCCTACAGGCCACCACCTCCCCCTCCCACCTACAGCGCCCCCGCCCCATCCTACCGCGCCCCCGCGCCATCCTACAGCGCACCCCAGCCAGTGGTGAGTTCCTTACACTCACACTACAACACACACGCAAATTCTCTCTCTCTCTCTCTCTCTATCTATCTCTCTCTCTCTCTCTCTCTCTCTCTCTCTCTCTCTCTCTCTCTCTCTCTCTCTCTCTCTCTCTCTCTTTCTCTCTCTCTCTCCCTTACCGTCCCTCCTTCCCCACCCACAGAGTCCTCCCAAGTATGAGTTCAACTGGAACGTCAAGGACGACCCTTCAGGCAACGACTACGGCCACCAGGAGGCGCGCGACGGCTACGACACCCAGGGATCCTACTACGTGCTGCTGCCCGACGGCCGCCTGCAGGAGGTCACCTACACCGTCAACGGCGACTCAGGCTTCGTGGCCCAGGTCAACTACCAGGGCGAGGCCCAGTACCCAACACAGCAGAGCTACGGCCCCCCACCCACCCCCTCCTACCAGGCCCCCGCCCCCTCCTACCAGGCCCCCGCTCCATCCTACCCACAGCCCCGCCCCTCTTACGGGTAATGCTCCTCCCTCCTGACGGCCAAGTCTTTCAGTCTTTGTAAATACTCCGTTACACCAGCGCGTGCCTGCTTCCCACGAACCAAATAAACGAATGCGATAAAACACGGTCCTTCCTTCACCTGGTATGTCCACCCCTCAACGCAGCCTTTCCTTCCTCTTCCAGTAAACCCATCCTAACTATCACTTGCCACGAAAGGAAGTTGCATTTCTAAGCTTCTCTTGATATAAAAATCTATCATATTTCCCTACACAAGTAAAGTCAATCTAAATAATGTTTTAAAATAAGACTACTTCCCCCAAAAAATTGACTTTCACCTTCAGAAGCTCGGGTAAAACATTTCACCCACCGGAAAGTCATGTTGAAGATTTTTATAAGAGAGTGGTTTTTTACGAAAATCCTGAGATAACTTGAACACGACGCAATATTTCGCAATCCAATGAGAAGAAGAAAACAATACACGGTGGGAAACTAAATATTCAGAAATATTTGCGGAACTAATTGGCAATATGTAAGCCATTCAAGCATGACACTGTTCTCTTACTCTCACGGTTTCTTAAGCCTATTGTGACTTCAGAGAAATTTCACAAATGCTGCTGGGTGACTCCAGTGCTAATGAAAGAAGGAGGTGGAGGAGGAGGAGGAGAAGAAGGAGGACCAAACAGTAGGTTACCACAAGGCTATTTAACTCACTATTCTACACTGACTATTAGCAACAATGATGACGACACTGGATGACGATGACAAAAACCCAACAAGCAATAGAAGACCAGAAGGAGAATGGTGCTAAAGAGCACAGCAAAGGACACTCACCAAAGTCCGCATTCAGAAACGCTTTGCTCTTTCATCACTACTATTTTCAAAAGCCACAGAGATAAACAGCGGGATGTTTAAAGGTTTTTCCAGTTAATAATGTAGAGATCTTGTCACTCTGTTTCTAGAACCGTGAAAACACCTTAAAAAAACTCGTGGAAATCGAAATAAAGCCTTTTGAAATAGTGGAGGTGAAGCACAGAAATGTTTGAGAATACGAGCCCAGGACTGCCACACTGGATACCTCAACCAACGACAATATGAAGTGACGCGTGGTGGAGAAAGACCCAAGGGCTGAGGAGGCAGGCTGCGGGGCGTGGGGACTCTTAAATATGGACTTCTGTACTCAATCAGTAATAAAACCAGTGATTCTTAACTGCTGGTTAATGGAACACTGACGGTCCACGGTAACTTGTAATGGTGGTACAGAGGATGTTCACTGTATTTCCTGATAAAAATAAACCTATATTTCAGTATGAATCATTACATCACAGAAAATAATTGAATACTCGTTTTATTACAATTATTTTCCTGCAATCTATTGACAATCTGACAATTGTAGTAGTTAAATAATAGTTCGATTCATTTCTAAGTGTCAACCATACAGCAAGCTCAAGACTCCGGCCTCTACACGTGGCCAGGATCTGGGTACCCACTGGTGCTGTGTGCGTCACGGTGACCAGCCAGGTGTTGATCTCTGTCACCTGCCGCGCGGTAACGTCACTCGTGAAGTGGTGTAGACAACCGGAGATGCCACCACGAGCCACTGAGTTACTGAGTTCATGGTTTGTATTATTCGTCCGATGTCCTTATACAAGTATGGACGTGTATTTGATTATGGTTCTGTTTTCCTCTAATGTATCAACTTGAAAAGATACAGGGAGGAAGTGTGAATAGAGTTCAATATTTCCAATCACTTTTTATGATGTTGGTGTATCATGAACATTTATGCGGTTTGCGACACAGGGTGTTATGTTACCGAATTTAGAGAGAGAGAGAGTGAGAGAGAGAGAGAGAGAGAGAGAGAGAGAGAGAGAGAGAGAGAGAGAGAGAGAGAGAGAGAGAGAGAGAGAGAGAGATGAATTAATAATATAGATATTAAAAATTACTTGCATGAACATGAGGAAAAAACAGGATTTTGGATTGACTGGATTGAATGTGTTGGAAGAGTAAATTTCTTAACTTATTAACTTATCACCCATAAAAAAAAAGGTTGCCGTGAGTGTCAATATATCGAATAATACCTAGATCACCAAGAACTTCTACAGGTGACACTTGAAAAATGTATATCCCAACTGAGCCATGACGGTTAGAGGCCAAATATCTAAGCCTTCAAAAAGTACAAAGTCCACAGGAAAACCATGGGGAGCTTAAGAACACGAAGCCTTTAGGAACTTTAGCCTTATGACAAAAAGATTCACCTACATCACCTCTTTCCCCCCCCTCTTCCCCCCTCCATCGTGACACCCCCACAAGTTTTCACCTCTTTACCTCCTTCCCTGTGTCTGATAGAAGCTTCTTCCTTTCCCTCTCTCCTCTTGTAAGGTCACCGCCACGCCGCTCCAGTCACTTTATAAGCGGCAGGAGAGGCAGAGCAGTCACCAGTCCACGCTGCGCCTCACACACAGACATGGCTCTCAAGGTACTCCCTCAATCCCTCATGGCTGCACACACTGCCTCTCAAGCACACCACACACCACCAATAACTCATTCACCGCCATCAACCCGCCCACATGCAATAAAACAACACGATGTGCCAATCTTACTGATTTTTCTTCCTCCATCAGCTCGTCCTTCTGTCCGCCTTCGTGGCCGTCGCCTTCGCTGACAGCCCCCCCTACAGGCCACCCCCTCCCCCTCCCACCTACAGCGCCCCCGCCCCATCCTACCGCGCCCCCGCGCCATCCTACAGCGCACCCCAGCCAGTGGTGAGTTCCTTACACTCACACTACAACACACACGCTCTCTCTCTCTCTCTCTCTCTCTCTCTCTCTCTCTCTCTCTCTCTCTCTCTCTCTCGTCTCTCTCTCTCTCTCTCTCTCTCTCTCTCTCTCTCTCTCTCTCTCTCTCTCTCTCTCTCTCTCTCCCTTACCGTTCCTCCTTCCCCACCCACAGAGTCCTCCCAAGTATGAGTTCAACTGGAACGTCAAGGACGACCCTTCAGGCAACGACTACGGCCACCAGGAGGCGCGCGACGGCTACGACACCCAGGGATCCTACTACGTGCAGCTGCCCGACGGCCGCCTGCAGGAGGTCACCTACACCGTCAACGGCGACTCAGGCTTCGTGGCCCAGGTCAACTACCAGGGCGAGGCCCAGTACCCAACACAGCAGAGCTACGGCCCCCCACCCACCCCCTCCTACCAGGCCCCCGCCCCCTCCTACCAGGCCCCCGCTCCGTCCTACCCACAGCCCCGCCCCTCTTACGGGTAATACTCCTCCCTCCTGACGGCCAAGTCTTTCAGTCTTTGTAAATACTCCGGTACACCAGTGCGTACAAAGCAATAAATGAATGTGATAAAAAAAAAACGAATATTTCTTGATTATACGATTCCCAACCCTCTTGACGCTTTCATACCTTCGCTCCTCATTCACCCTTTAATAGTTTCTCGTTGCCGTTTGCATTTTGCCTCAAAGGATATCTAGGCGTCAATAATGGCAGGCTTCAGTAAAATCTTTAAGTTTAGTATAGTAACTGCTGTTCATTTCTTGTAGAAGTCAAAGGCATGGCTTTGCTCCTTGGGACCCTTAATTTGTGAGTGCATCTGTAACTCACAAGAACATTTTCACATCTGAGTGGTCTGCACACAACTGGTGCACAGTAAATTCACTCATATAAGTCACTGATTCCATGTTCACTGAACCTGTTACTTCTAACACATGCTAAATTTTTGCGTTGTATGCAAGCATTAGGTCTGTTTTTTTTTTCTATAAGGATAAAATGCTACTTTGTACATGTCATGTATGTCCTTTCCCACCACCACCACCACCACCACCACGACCACCACCACGACCACCACCATCACCACCACCACCACACCGTTGTCAGACTCTGATCCCAGAGCGGGGCAAAGTCACCCCACCATCATGCATCTCCGCCTCACGTCTATTCCAGGCTGCCGCTGTGATTTTTTTTTTCACCTCACCCCTCCATCTCACTCTCTTCTTTAACCACTCTCTGGTTGTTATTCTATGCATCACATTTCAGGACACTGTTGTATGTGCTACATATGCATCATAAACTCACATCCGCATCCTCTACTGCAGATTACCCCAATTTTCTAAGTCCGAATCCTTATTGGCAATGCAAGTAATCCTGAGAATAAACACATAAGGATATTAGTCCTCACCATGACAATACTGAGCAAAAATAACAAATAATAATAATCCACAGCGCATCTGCATCCTTGACGAGAATATAGACATCAAACATCCCCATCACTATCTTCAGCTGCACTTGTCCTTCATAACCTCATACGTCTTTATATTCAATTTTTATAAATTAATATCCGCATCCGACTATTTAGACATCTGACAAATCTTTATACAGTATATGGACCACATGGCGTGTCCTCTCCGTGTGATTAATTATAAAACTGGCGATATTCATCTGTCTCGATCCGCTGTTTGCGTCATTCGCCGTGTGTGTGTGTGTGTGTGTGTGTGTGTGTGTGTGTGTGTGTGTGTGTGTGTGTGTGTGTGTGTGTGTGTGTGTGTGTGTCACTTCCCCATAATTGCTACCAAGGTTTTCTCAGAGACAAAGCGAGCATCGACCAGAGGCTGGCGAATGTGAGGCCCTGAGGACTGCACGACTAAACCAGGCTCCTTTACTGCCAATTTTATGAGGAATGCTGCAAGAGAGAGAGAGAGAGAGAGAGAGAGAGAGAGAGAGAGAGAGAGAGAGAGAGAGAGAGAGAGAGAGAGAGAGAGAGAGAGAGAGAGAGAGATTTGTGGGGAAGAGGGTGAAAAAAACATTAAGATACCCAACAGGGAACAACCACTGCGTAGGACAGAGTAGTGAGGAATAAAGCAAAACAATCCTGGAGGAGGAGTGACATCAAAAAGACGAAACAGTGTTGAGGTATTACAGTATTCCGAGAGAAATATAATGTAAGGACTAGATGAGCATTTTTCTTTTGGTATTGAATGATGTTTTTTTCCGAAAGCTTTAAATTGGATTCCAATAACCATTAGGAATATATTAAAAGATGGAAGTTAAGATGAAATGAAAACCTCTCAGTTCAAAACCAGACAGGGGAAAACAGAGGGCAACATGGAACGATATTATGCTGACGCTGCTTGGAATACACGGACACCTGACAGGGACTAAGGAAAAAGACGAGATGATGACGGTGATAATGATGGTAATGAAGCAACACCAGAAAGCTTCAAACAACTCAAGGAAAAACAATAAGAAGACACAGAAGATGACTTATATCCCTCAAAACAAAACTGTATTGTATTTTTGCCTTACCTCGCGCCCTCAGACCCACATTGCATCTTTTTCCTGCTTCCCTTTCTCCCTCTAAGTTCTTTTCACTGATCACTTCTCCGTTCTAACCTTCTTCGTGACTTCCTTTCAAATCTTCACCTCTTTACCTAATTTTGTGCCTCAGAAATCAATCAGCATTCCTTCTCTCTTTCTATTCCCGTGACGTCAGTGCCACGCCGCCATCGCCACCAGTATATAAGCGAGGCGAGAGGCAGAGCAGCCACCAGTCCCCAACACGCCTCACCAACCAACATGGCCCTCAAGGTGCTTCCTCCCTCCGGGCGTGCACACACTGCTACAGATGCACACAACACTTCACAACACGAGTTGCCTCCAACACCCACACATGCAACACACCACGTTCATAACACACGCACCCTCAAAACCACTCCAGAATGCCACAACACCACTACAACAAACCACCCTACCACCACCACAACCACTCCCCACATACGATGCCCCCAACACCCAGCACATCACTTCCCATACACCCCGAAAACATCTCTCAGCGCTTCCTGCCAACAATACTGATTCCTCTTCCTCCACCAGCTCGTCCTCCTCTCCGCCCTCGTGGCCGTCGCTCTCGCTGACAGCCCCCCCTACAGGCCACCCCCTCCCCCTCCCACATACAGCGCCCCCGCCCCATCCTACAGCGCCCCCGCGCCATCCTACAGCGCACCCCAGCCAGTGGTAAGTTCCTCACACTTTCAATAACACACACACACACACACACACACACACACACACACACACACACACACACACACACACTTACTGTTCCTCCCTTCCCACCCACAGAGTCCTCCCAAGTATGAGTTCAACTGGAACGTCAAGGACGACTATTCCGGTAACGACTACGGCCACCAGGAGGCGCGCGACGGCTACGACACCCAGGGATCCTACTACGTGCAGCTGCCCGACGGCCGCCTGCAGGAGGTCACCTACACCGTCAACGGCGACTCAGGCTTCGTGGCCCAGGTCAACTACCAGGGCGAGGCCCAGTACCCAACACAGCAGAGGTACGGCCCCGCCCCCGCCCCCTCCTACCAGGCCCCCGCCCCCTCCTACCAGGCCCCCGCTCCATCCTACCCACAGCCCCGTCCCTCTTACGGGTAATGCTCTTCCCTCCTGACGGCCAAGTCTCTCAGTCTTTGTAAATACTCCGTTACACCAGTGCGTGTCTGATTCCCACGAACCAATAAATGAACGCGATAAAACACAGTCCTTTCTTTATCCAGCTATATCCACTCCTCATCGTCTCCCTTGCCTTCTTCTTCCAGTCTTAAAAACACCATGATAAGAATATTATCTTACTTTAGTTACTATAATCATTAATCGTTAAAACAATCAAACAAAATTTTCATGAATTATTTTGCTACACAATGATTCTTGTAAATCTTTCAACCTTTCATTCTCACCAATTCATACAAGACCCTCCACAGAAATCTAATGACGAGGAATGTTAACGATTCTTAAAGAACGATTATTACTAAAAAAAAAGCTATTGTTACATATAGCCACTAATACATCTAATAAAATCATAGCTGACCGTAGAATGTTATGCAAGATTTAAAGGAAGATAAGTAATACAAGACATTTCTTTTCACAAACAAGCTTTGCCGTTGCATTGATGCGGGCATTGAAGGATTTCCATTTTTACAAAACCAAAACACTTTATGCTGATGTCTTCCAATCAATCAATACAAGAATCCTTATTGTGTCCTCCGGCTCAACTGAAATTGATTTAAAATTTAAAAAGTCACCAAATACCACACCATCCATGATGATGAGGAGGACGCCGACGAAAAGGAGGAGAAGGATGACAACGACAAGCACACCGAAAGCAGCAAATATGAGGAGAATAAGAGCTGCCAGACGAGGAATACAGTGATGTCAGGAGAACAAAAACCATATCAGTAAATAACAACAAAAACTGGAAGAACAAGAATCTGAGGTGACACACACTGGGCGGAGTTTAAAGAAAGAGGCGAGTGTTGGGAAGAAAGACTGCACAGTGATGAATGCTGAACGAATTTTAGGCTGATGGATAGTCAAAAAATTATTGGTTTGAGAAATTTGGGTTACATATTAATTGATTGTCACGAGAAAGGGGATGTGGCAGAGGTAAAAAAAAAAGTACAAAATACCCTCAACCCACCAAAAAAAAAGGTCAGAAGAACGAATACTTCAAGGAGGGATGGGAAATATTGATGTTGTTGAGGAAAGCGTGGAAGGTTCCTGGTACTGACAGATGGAGGTCAGTGAGATGATAAGGGGGTGATTGAGAGTGGACTGCACCCAAGCAACAACACTTTGAAATGACGACAGTAAGAAGGAGCGTAAGACGGAGAGAAATGGGTTATGGGTATAAGATGGATCTGATTGTGGCTGGGAGAACGGGACTTGCTTTAATAGGACTCGAGAAGAGTGGCAACGTTTACTTGTGGCACAAGATGCTTCACTTTCAAAAAACAAATGTTACAGCAGATAGTGATTTAGCGACTTAGTTTGAAGGACATGTCAGGCTATTACCTTAGCAGATCCCCCCCCTCCCTCTCCCCCCCTGGCTCCCTCCCTTTTTCTTCTCGCCTAGCCGACCCTTCTATAGAAAAAATGATGAATATAGGATCCTGATATTAAATCCCACCACAGCTCTAAGATTTTCCTTCTCAGAGTCCATTTGTTTCACATTTTCCTTTTTTTCCTTTCTTCTTCATCGCCCTCTCTTCTAACTTAAATTATTTTTTTACCAGAGGTAACTTGATGTTTCTTTTCTGGAATGATATAAACAGTGCGAAAATGGGAAAATAAAAATTCCCCACATTTGGCTTTTAGAAGGGATGAAAGAGTAATGATGTTGATTAACTCATGCAGCAAGGTACACACTTGCACTAATAAGGCAACCCTCGAATGGCCCAAGATCACACAAGATATAGGCATCATCCATAACTGTTACTATGACCACACTGGAAACCATGGAGGCAGAAAAAAAAAGTCGAGCTTCAATGAGAATCACATGAAAATACCTTGGCATGGGCCAGGCAGTCAAAGCTTCAAAGAAATAAGTTCACGAGAGAGCCATGAAGACCTGGAAAATTAAACCTACAAACGCTTCAGCCTCAAGACAAAATCATCACCTCTTCCCTTCTCTCCCTCGTGACACATCCACACCTCCTTCCCTGTGTCTGATAGAAGCTTCCTCTTTTCACTCTCTCCTCTTGTAAGGTCACCGCCACGCCGCTCCAGTCACTTTATAAGCGGCAGGAGAGGCAGAGCAGTCACCAGTCCACGCTGCGCCTCACACACAGACATGGCTCTCAAGGTACTCCCTCAATCCCTCATGGCTGCACACACTGCCTCTCAAGCACACCACACATCACCAATATCGGTCCCGCCTCCCTCCCAACACATACACCAAACGCAAACCACACTAATTCTTCTTCCTTCACCAGCTCGTCCTCCTGTCCGCCCTCGTGGCCGTCACCCTCGCTGAAAACGCTCCATACAGGCCACCTCCTCCCCCTCCCACCTACAGCGCTCCCGCCCCATCGTACCACGCCCCCGCACCATCCTACAGCGCACCCCAGCCAGTGGTAAGTTCCTTGTAGCCTTACACATGCAAGAACACACACACACACACACACACACACACACACACACACTTACCGTCCCTCCCTCCCCACCCACAGAGTCCTCCCAAGTATGACTTCAACTGGAACGTTAAGGACGACTCTTCAGGCAACGACTACGGCCACCAGGAGGCCCGCGACGGCTACGACACCCAGGGATCCTACTACGTGCTGCTGCCCGACGGCCGCCTGCAGGAGGTCACCTACACCGTCAACGGCGACTCAGGCTTCGTGGCCCAGGTCAACTACCAGGGCGAGGCCCAGTACCCAACACAGCAGAGGTACGGCCCCGCCCCCGCCCCCTCCTACCAGGCCCCCGCCCCCTCCTACCAGGCCCCCGCTCCATCCTACCCACAGCCCCGCCCCTCTTACGGGTAATGCTCCTCCCTCCTGACGGCCAAGTCTTTCAGTCTTTGTAAATATTCCAGTACACCATTGCGTGTCTGATTCTCACGAACCAATAAACGAATGCCATAAAACACCGTCCTTTCTTCATCCTTCATTTCTCAACATTCAAAAGCTGCCGTGGTGCAGTGGAAGCGCTTGCGCTCCGGGGGCCTTGGGATCACCGAGCGCATAGGTTCGAATACTGACTGCGGTCTGAGTGGAAATTGGGCGTCCACTCGGGGTAACGGACCTCTAGTGGGTCGGCTTTCAGATAGGATGCCTCCATTAGGTGGTCTCCTTTAGCCCATAAATTCCCATAAAAAGGCCCACTTTGTATAGATATAAAAATGAAAAATAAAAAAATGCTGTAGCATCACTGTTCACTCAGCCTACAACAGACTCTTGGTGCCTATTTGCTCAAAACAAATTACATCGAGCTGTAAACATTGGGAATTTTTCCATTAAGATTTATTAGTTTGATACTGTATTTATTCATCATTTTGTCATACAAGATGAAGACGTAATGAAGCATCGAGCTCTGTTCTTCTTGCTCACAACACTTTCTCAAAGCTGTTGTGTGGACACTTGAAATACACAAGTTTTTCGTTTTATCCTGCTGGTTTTATTGATACGTCAGTCAACATCTTCTTCTGGTAGAGAGAAGTCGTCTCAAAACAGTAGTTGTATTTATTGTTTTTATTTATAAAATATGGGGGTTTCTTGTGGATTTATAAGCTAAAAGAGACCACCTAATGGAGACCTCCTATCTGAAAGCCCATTCCCCGAGTGGATGCCCAATCTCCCCTCAGACTGTCAGTGGCCAGGATTCGAACCCGTGCTCTCAGGGATACCACGGCCCTCAGAGAAAATGCTGTTTTACAGTACCACGGCGGCCCCATTTGATTCCTTCTAGTATTTTTCTATTGTAATTTGACTTTAATTTTACGATTAAGGCATTTACGTCGGATACATGCTTAGAAATACGGTAGCTATTCCGACAGGTGATAGGAGAATATGCAGTATAGGCCAACATTATTGTGCAAAATTATGATATCTGGTAAATCTGGCAATTACACTCCAGTTGATGGTATCTCTTATTCATTTCAATCCGAGCCTTAATTCATGATGGTCACTGTTACCTAACTGTCACTCAACCTCCTCCCCTGTGATTGTTTCTTTCACGTTTGTCAAAATTCATTTGAAAATATCATTACTCCTTATAAGTGTCAAGATTACCTACTTTAAATGTGTCCTGAATTACCTTAAGAAAGTCCTATGCTTCATCAACCATCAGCTTCAGAAAATATTCCCTAAATAAAAACCTCGCACCATACAAACCTGACTGTATCTGCCTGCTCTATTCATCTGTTGCCATAATGAGCTACTGACTTCGTTTCGAGTATTCCGTGACCTGTACATTCATCCAAATACTGCCGATTAAAAAGTAACACGTGTGAAAGCGCTGAGGCAGCAAGTGAGAAATGGACGCTGTGAATGGTGCAGCAGCGAGAAGGAACAAGAAGACTCACAAGAAGCGCGATATGAGGAAGAAGATAAAGCAATGACAAGCTGTTATACCGTTAAAAAACAAGATAACAAATATAGTAAGAGATGTTTTGATAAGTCATCAAAACTACATGTACCACTACCTTTATGAAATGTATCAGTCTGTCTCCATATATCATAATTTCCCTCTTTTCTCTGTAAAGGATCCTTATTTTGTGATGCATGATACTCATACATTCATGTTCTTTGTTAAAGTTAAGGGAGATGTGAAGAAACTAAGATGCTGTGCGTATTAGTGAAGAAACATGGAAAAATATGGCAAGTCTAACTCTAACTGTGATTAATGGTAACATGTGTCTGGATATTGCTGAAGCTTACTTACCATCACGCTGAATACTCTCATGATAAGAAAGGCGACATAAAGGAAAGCTTAAGATTTTTATCCAGCTATATAAACTTCAAAAGTTTATATTCATAATAATGACGATGATGCTGTGACAAAAAGTTTTAAGAGCACAGGAAAAAACAAATAGTTGTCACACAAAACAATTCACTTTCCGAAAAACAAAACATCATTGGATTCAGGCCTTGCCACTCCCTCACAGGCCTAAGCCACATCCTCTTCTTCTTGATTCCTGCTCTTACTTTCTTCTTCTATCCATCGTTTCTCCTTTCTTACATTCTTCGTGACTCCCTTTCACATCTTCACCTCTTTACCTCATTCTGTGCCTCTGATATCAATCGGCACTCTTTCTTTGCCTCCATTCTAGTGACGCCAGGGCCACGCCGCCACCACCACCATTACTATATAAGCGAGCCATGAGCTGGAGCAGACACCAGTCTCCAACGCACCTCAGCCGTCAACATGGCCCTCAAGGTACTTCCTCCCTCCTGGTGTGCACACACTGCACCTAATGCACCCAACACACCACATCTGCAGCTCCCATTACTACACAACTCAAGCTGTCTCAACACCAACAAAGGCATCCCACTTAATCACCAACACATCACCCTCAGTATCATGACACAGCGCCACAACAACACCAACACGCCCCACACACACAGACCCCCAACACCCAGCATATTATTACCCACACATAGCACCACTACAACACACACCCACAACGCCCCAAAGCACTCCCTGCCAACACTGCCACAATGATTCCTCTTCTTCTTCCTCCACTAGCTCGTCCTCCTTTCTGCCCTCGTGGCGGTCGCCCTCGCTGATAGCCCCCCCTACAGGTCACCCCCTCCCCCTCCCACCTACAGCGCCCCCGCGCCATCCTACAGCGCACCAGCGCCATCCTACGGCGCACCCCAGCCAGTGGTAAGTTCCTTACATTTTCAATAACACACACACACACACACACACACACACACACACACACTCTTACCGTCCCTCCCTCCCCACCCTCAGAGTCCTCCCAAGTATGAGTTCAACTGGAACGTTAAGGACGACCCTTCAGGCAACGACTACGGCCACCAGGAGGCGCGCGACGGCTACGACACCCAGGGATCCTACTACGTGCAGCTGCCCGACGGCCGCCTGCAGGAGGTCACCTACACCGTCAACGGCGACTCAGGCTTCGTGGCCCAGGTCAACTACCAGGGCGAGGCCCAGTACCCAACACAGCAGAGCTACGGCCCCCCACCCACCCCCTCCTACCAAGCCCCCGCCCCCTCCTACCAGGCCCCCGCTCCATCCTACCCACAGCCCCGCCCCTCTTACGGGTAATGCTCCTCCCTCCTGACGGCCAAGTCTTTCAGTCTTTGTAAATATTCCGGTACACCAGTGCGTGCCTGCTTCCCACGAACCAAATAAACGAATGCGATAAAACACCGTACTTTCCTCATTGCCACTTCATTTCCCAATACTGTCATTCATTCCTCCTTGAATCTGAAAAACCTCATCTTCTTTCCCTCCACCCTTCAGTCGAATTCTTCCATCTTGCATCTCTCTCTCTCTCTCTCTCTCTCTCTCTCTCTCTCTCTCTCTCTCTCTCTCTCTCTCTCTCTCTCATTCAATTACCTCTCCCCCATCTCCCAGCACTCTCGCTTCAGCCTACCAAGCGTCTCCCTCCCGCCAGGTGGTCACACACTGCCTGGGGTGGGGTGGTTCACGCAACATTCATTCCTGCGGTCGCGTGGCTTTCCTTGAGGCGTGACCAATCACCCCTGCCTCGTTGCCGCCGCCGCCTCATCACGGTGACGCCACGCACACCAACTGTCTACTGCTGTCTGAGGATGCTTGCGGAAAATTTTTGAATGGCTAGTCGAGAAGGTGAAGATGAATGAAGAAGACTTGGATCATTTGGGGTTTATCGATGATGTTAATCCAATTACGTAGTTACGGGATTACAATTAGAGATTGATTCAATGGAGGTGCAATGCCCGTGAGGCAGTTTGGTAGAGCAGCAGGTCGGGGGAGGGGGGGGATCAAAATCAATTGAGAATGCCAAAATTATTTCAGAATTATCGACAATTAGTAACGACATTATAAAAAGTAGAAATCAATTATTAAAAACACAGCTTGGATAACTAAGAATGGGAAAGTCGGTGTATGAAAAACAATATATCAAACTTGAGTTGTTTGACATTTACCGATGTTATTATGCCAATTAGTGACGAGATTACAGGAAATATAAATCAACCTATTAAAAAAGAAGGCACCAATTCGAGAACAAAAGTAGATAAAAAAGTGTTAATATGAAGAAATCAAGAGGAATGGAGAACACCGATGTTATTTCATATTATCAATTATTCTATTCAGATCAGTGAAGAGGTAGGATGAAATTAAAACCCCTCTGTTAAAAAGACAGTACATTTAGATCAGTTTGAAAAGAAAAGAGAAGCGAAGAGTGAAGAAGTGTGGCTGTATGAAGAGGATAAACGAGCAAGTATCAAGGAGGATGGTACAAAGGGACAAACCAGACACGAGGGAAGGAGGATAACCAGAGGGAAGGTCTTAGGATACCTGAAGGAAAATATTTCAGAAAATAAAGTAATAATATGCAAAATAAAACATCCCGCGAAGGACATGAAAAAACAGATAAAGTAGACTAATAAAATAGCAACTTACTAAGACATAATGATAACAATTACAACTAAGAGAAAACACACACAGCAATACGTAGATGGACGAATAAGAAGTGACTTTTGTTTGGGTGGCATGAAATAGACGGACAGTTGACAACGATATGAAGCTTTAATTGTCCTGCAGAGAATGCATAAACACTGATGATGATGATGATAATGATGATGATGATGATGATGATGATGATGATGATGATGATGATGATAATGAAGAAGAGGAGGAGGAGGAGGAGGAGGAGGAGGAGGAGGAGGAGGAGGAGGAGGACGACGACGACGACGACGAGGAGAAGAACAAGAACAAGAAGAAAAAGAAGAACAAGAAGAGGATAATGATGACGACGACGACGACGATAATGATGATGATGATGATGATGATGATGATGATGATGAAAAATATGGAAATTAGATATATATGTTAATTTCAAAACCTACCGATCGACTAAATAAGTAATATATTGGTAAGTAGATGTATCCATGTTCATTAGCCACAACATCCAATGAATTAGCAAACATCCATCATTAAAAACGAAACAAACAGTGAAATCAAATCATCAGCACTAATAGTTCAAACACACACACACACACACACACACACACACACACACACACACACAGTCAGAACACGTTAAGTCACGCGGCAGTAACCAGAAGACTGCAGCGGTTCCTGACCCTGCACCGTGACTCTCAAGGCCACACCGCGTCCTTCCCCCAGCCCTTCGTGTCTCCTTCCTCCCATTACAACATCGACTCTCGCTTACACTCAACCAGTATCTCTAAAATAACTCTGCTTTCTCATCTCCCCCCGTGACGTCAACACCACGCCGCCACCACCACTATATAAGCGGGCCTCGAAGCAGAGCAGCCACCAGTCCTCAACACACCTCAGTCTCCAACATGGCCCTCAAGGTACTCCCTCCCTTCCTCCTAACGTGCACGCACTCCACCCAATGCACCCAATACTCCACTCCTCCCGCACCCAATACTCCACAACACAAGCTGCCTCCAACAACAGCACATGCACCTCACCACATCCATAATACACCATCCTCAACACCACGCTACAGCGCCACAACAACATCACAACAAACTGTCCACCACCACCACCACCACCACCACCACGCCCCACATACTGCACCCCCAACGCCGCAAACATCACAGGCCACACACCACACCACTGCCACACACCTTGACAACGCCTCCCAGCGCGTCCTGCCAACAACACTGATTCCTCTTCCTCCACCAGTTCGTCCTCCTGTCCGCCCTCGTGGCCGTTGCTGTCGCTGAACACGCCCCCTACAGGCCACCCCCTCCCCCACCCACCTACAGCGCCCCCGCCCCATCTTACCGCGCCCCCGCGCCATCCTACAGCGCACCCCAGCCAGTGGTAAGTTCCTTACACTTTCAATAACACACACACACACACACACACACACACACACACACACACACTCACTCACTCACTCACTCACTCATTGCCCCTCCCTCCCCACCCACAGAGTCCTCCCAAGTATGACTTCAACTGGAACGTCAAGGACGACTATTCCGGCAACGACTACGGCCACCAGGAGGCGCGCGACGGCTACGACACCCAGGGATCCTACTACGTGCTGCTGCCCGACGGCCGCCTGCAGGAGGTCACCTACACCGTCAACGGCGACTCAGGCTTCGTGGCCCAGGTCAACTACCAGGGCGAGGCCCAGTACCCAACACAGCAGAGCTACGGCCCTCCACCCACCCCCTCCTACCAGGCCCCCGCCCCCTCCTACCAGGCCCCCGCTCCATCCTACCCACAGCCCCGCCCCTCTTACGGGTAATGCTCCTCCCTCCTGACGGCCAAGTCTTTCAGTCTTTGTAAATACTCCGTTACACCAGTGCGTACCTGCTTCCTGCAAAGCAATAAACGAATGCTATAGAAAATTCCTGTCTTCCACTGTCATTTCCTTAGCTCTATAACAGGCGTACTCAATCTTTCCCTCCTTATCCACTCACTAAACTTCCACCATCCACCTTCAACACACCCCCTCTACCCCTCACCACTCCACAACTGACCACTACTATC
>CM035209.1:2087096-2133238 GCA_020233015.1 Callinectes sapidus | reverse complement strand
AGAGAGAGAGAGAGAGAGACCTACTCATTAGACCACATCAAAACATGTCTATCTTTATCCTCCAACTTAATTCATCTTACTTTCCCCTTATCAACTTCAGATTCATCTACTACACCTTTACTTGCACTTTCACAATCCATTAATTTCAGTGTTGAGAAGGACAAATAAGTAAATAGATAAATAGGGCAGCTTTTAGTGTAGCAATTAAATCTGGGAGTAGCAGTGTGTGTGGTGTGTGGGAAGAAGTGAAAGGAAGGCAAGGAAAGGAAACGAAAGACAAAGCAAGGAAAGAAGAATAAAAAAAAGAGAGAGAGAAGGGAAATTAAGAAAGAACAGTGAATAATAGAAAATAACAAGCAAGGAAAGGAAACGAAAGACAAAACAAGGAAAGAAGAATAAAAAAGAAGAGAGAGAAGGGAAATTAAGAAAGAATAAAATGAATAATAGAAAATAACAAATAAGGAAGAAATGAAGTATGAAAAAGGATAAGGAAGGTAATGAAAAGTAAAAGAAAAAACGAGAGTAAATAACAAGATAAGGAAAAAAATCAGAAGACAAGAAAATAATACGAGTGGAGAGAGAGAGAGAGGGGGAAGAGACAGACAGACAGACAGACGACCACTATGCCTTTTAATTAAGCTAAGACACTCGTACACTCACTTAACCTCCGTACATTTCCTGCTATTACCTCTCCTATACCTGCGGGTTTGTTTGTTCTTTTATGTAAGAGGTGTAAGCTGGCCAAGGGCAACAAAAATAGAGAATATATAGAACCCACTAATTTGCCAGTTCCGTTATTGGTCCAAGGAATTAATTGAAGAACTACAGCACAGTACAGTAACCGTTCCATGTCACCAAACACGCACGATCTTCCCTTTCAATACATACACTCACACTTACATATTATATTTCACTTTCATATACATACAAGAGCAGAATATTTCAAGTCGCCAAACACTCACAACCTTCCCTTTCAACGCATTACCTTACTAGTACATACATACATATACTTTACTTTCATATACATACACGAGCAGAATATTCCAAGTCACCAAACACTCTCAACTTTCCCTTTCAATACATTACGGGTAAGTTTGGTTTTGTGGCGTACTCAGTCACGAGCGTGAGCTTTGTTAGGGCTGGTAGCGACACCCTTCCTGAGCCTCGGCAGTAGAGTAGGGTGGGTAGTTCCTTCCTCCAGCGCCGCCTTTATGTCCCAATTATGGCGATTTCGTACCCATTTCAGGCTGGGTCAAAGTTAGATACGCTACCATCTGAGCTACGGCACTTCCACATTACGGGTACGTACAAATATTTCTTTCATATACACGAGCAGAATATTATGGTTTCTTCTTTCGCAAGTAACACTCCGCCACCTGCAAACTTGCGTGTCATCGGGCAATAGCACAGCGATGTTGGGATCATTAAGTGAGAGGCGGGTATGTGGTACGCAGAGCCGCATTTTTCTTTTTAAACGTTCCGGGGTTTGGCGTCAGATACCTTTGACATTCTCTGGTCTGGTGGAAGTTACATGGGCGGGGCTTTCGAGGATGTTTCTGTGGCTGTAATGTATTTTGGTAAGTTATAATGGGAGTTATTCATGACCTTTAGAGTTTTATTTTCTTTCCTTCTTTCATTTTAATAGTTTGACGAGCCCTAAAAAGTATCATGTGTCATAAATACGCTTTCAGCTTTCAGTATATTGTAATAAGCTGTAATGGGAGTTAATTGGGACTTTAAAGGCGTTATTTGTTATCATTACTATTACTCGAGTGACAGTTCGACAAGCTCTAAATGTTGTGTGTGTTCTTTCAAACGTGTTTTGAAGATTCTGGTGATGCATTGGTAGTCTCCAGTGAAAGCTTGGGAGATTTCAAGTATTTTCGTTATTCTAGTGATTGATTAACAAGATATTCTTCAACTATTTTGTACTTATTACTGTTCAAGTGACAGTACGACAAGCTCTAAAAGTTTTGTGTTCTTTCAAGCCTGTTATGAAGATTCTAGTGATACATTGGTAGTCTCCAGTGAAAGCTTGGGAAATCTCAAGTATTTTCGTCATTTTAGTGATAAGTTCAGGAAAATATTCTACAGCTATGAGAACAGTAACAATAATAATCAACGAAACATCAATGAGTGACCCTTTCTCAATCATTTGGTCTCAACATTGCGCTCTCTGAAACGCTATACGCATATATTTACACGATAAAAGAAAAAAAACGACGAAAAGAGCTGAAAAGAAAAATATGTACGTAAACAAACAGTTAAAATAAAGAAAAAAAATAGATAACGAAATAGATAAATAAATAAATAAATAACCAAATAAATCCTTGAATAGCTACACATTTACGTAAACAAAAGGACGACAAAAGCAAAAAGACAAATATAACCATAAAAGTCAAACAATTAAATAAAGAAACCAATAAATACCTGAAAAATGAATAAATGGACAAATTCCACACTTGTCAACCACGTGTTAGGATGCGCAGTAGACTAACCTCATCCCATCACCACCACCACCATCACCACTTTGTTCCTTCCACTCTTAAACTCACCCCACGCCTCACGCAGCACCCACACACACCCACAACGCCGGCACCACACCCCTACACAACAACAGCAACACTCACCCACACCACAACCCTGCAGAAGGTACACACGCCGCACTGGTAACACGGAAACACGCACGCACACATTGACAAGATAACACTCCCCCGCCATGGTAGTCTCTGAGGCCGGAGTCGCTGGGCTGTTGTAGTCTTGTAGAGTGTACGGATCTGTGATCGTCTTGTGTTAGTTTGTTGTATCTTCGTGGCTGCGTTGGTTCTGTTCTTGATATTAATGGTATATTTGTATGGGTTTTTTTGTATTTTTTTTTTTTTTATTGTAGTTTGTTCTAAGGTTACTTGGTTGATATGAAAGGTGTGGTTGTGATAAAGATACACGGGTTTGTTTGTTTGTCTTTGTGTGTGGTGGGTTGTTTCATTTTCTTCTTCTTCTTCTTTTTTTATTCTTCTTTTTTCTTTTTCTTTTTCTTTTTCTTCTTCTTCTTCTTCTTCTTCTTCTTTTTCTCATGCGGTCGCTGTTCCTCGCTAATTCTGTCCGTCCTGTTCAGTCTCTCGAATGTTCTTCTCTCAAACTTCTCTTTTTTCTTTTTCTTTTTCTTTTTTTTTTTTTTTTTTGCATTCATATTACTTTGCTTATTTCATTTTCTTTTCCTTTTTCTTCCCATTTTACGGGGTCGCTATTCCTCGCTAGTCTTCCATCCTGCTCTGCCTCTCTCATGCTCTTTCATACTTCTCTCTCTAACATATTTCTTGGCTTATTCAATTTCAATAATTCTAAAGGTTATTATATTGTCAGAGTTTAAAATAAATAATTGAAATTGTAACTGTGAGGTTTATTGACTGAAGCGACTTAAGTAGTGTTTATTAAGACTGGTTTGTTGCATCTTCTTTACGCTTGCTTGCTTGCTTGTTTGTTTTTTAATAGTTTTAATATCTACATCGATTGTAAATTTTATCAATATTCAAATCATGGAAGGAGAGATTATGTTACTACGAAGGTAATAAATGAAGTAACAAAGAGCATGAATATAAAGCACTTCTTGACACAAGGTAATGAAGCTAAGATGATGATGGCAATAGATATATCAGTAAGTATTAGAAATATTTCTCTTCTCTTCTGATCTGCAGTTAAAATTATAATGGCTAATTAGATCATTTGTGTGTGTGTGTGTGTGTGTGTGTGTGTGTGTGTGTGTGTGTGTGTGTGTGTGTGTGTGTGTGTGTGTGTGTGTGTGTGTGTGTGTGAGAGAGAGAGAGAGAGAGAGAGAGAGAGAGAGAGAGAGAGAGAGAGAGAGAGAGAGTCTGTGTTTTCTTTATCACATCAATATCAGCACTAGAAATATTCACCGTGCAGCCTGAACATATAGTCATTACAGTATTAAGTAGTAACTGCAGTCATAGGAGACATGAATGGACGAGACAGAGAGTCAGAGTGAAGCATAACATCTCCTGCCAGCCACATTAACAGAAATTCTTAAGTATGGATGTAATTTTTTTCTTAGACGAATTTCCAGTTTTACAATTCACCTTAGCCTCCTGAATTCAGTGTTGTACTTCAGTCATTATCTCATCAACAGCTTCAAATTTACTGCTAATGAGACAATGGCTAAAGTAAAACAATTTCCGATTAAGATGGATTTTAAGTCTAGAAATTCGTCCCAAAAAAGTTACTTACTTAAGAATCTCTGTTTATACAGGCCCTGGAGAACCAAGCAAGGCCACCTCACTATGCTGCCAAGACTGGGAAAGCCGGGAACTGTGTCTTCACCTTCTCACAGTAATGAATGACCTCCACACTGCGCAAACTAATCGTGCAATGGACCCTATTCACAAACTGAGCCTTACCTCGACGGGCCTTAAGAATACCTGAAGTGGAAGTCCTCGTGTTTCTCAAGTGTGCTTTCATGATTCGAAAAACAGTTCAACGTGGTTTCTGGAGTTTGTCTGAGTGGGTGTGTAACCTTTACTTTCTTTCAAAATACAGTTATTGAGAGTTATGATGGTTCTAAGGCTTTCATGTATGTTTTCAAGAGTCTAGTGATGATTTAACAAGGATACTGCATAGCCAAAAAGAAAACAATCCTCGAGGACGTGAGTTATGATGTATGAGGCCCTTAAAATGGTCCTCATGGAAGTCTAGAGTGGCTCAAAACACCGTACTTGCCTCCTCACCTTTCCATAAGTAACGAATGACCTCCACGATAAGCAAACTAATCGTGCAATGAGAAGTATTGTGAAACATTTAAATGTGTCATCTCGTTGACTTTCCAGAATACCTATGGTTGGAAATTATTTGAGTTTCAGGGTTTTCAAGGTTTCAGTGATAGCTTAACCACTTCAGTCCTGGGAACACATTTTTACCACGGGGTTTGGGTGTGATTAAACGATTTTATTGACATTAGGAAGGCTCTATGGAGGTCAGAAGATTGATGGCCAGAGTCTGTACTATTTCAGTCCCCACATGAGTTTCTGAAGCTCCATAAATTCGGTAAATTATAAGCAGAATGAATAGGAAAATGTGTCCTAATACTGAAGAGGTTTACAAGAATTCCGCATCAACTTTAACGTTTTGGTCGTTATTTGCTATATCTATCGTTAATAACAAATCATCGATCCACTTTTACTTGTTCTATAGTCACAAACTTAATAAAAATTGCAAAATCTATTATTTTTATTCCCTTTATTTTTGGATAGCTGTCTACATAGATTTCATGTATTACTTCCGGTGCTGTTAAAATTCTTGTGTCACAATGCAAAGGCTAAAAGTAGTCTTGATGGAAACCTGGACCATTTCAACACGGGGTTCCTAAAGCCAGACTCTTCACAAGCAATGACCGCCACACTCTGCACGACGCTCTTGCTGAATTTTTCTGGGTGAAGCTCGAGGGCCACTCAAGCAGACGCCGTATCAAGAAAGTAAACTAACGTTTCCAATGGAAGATGCTGGAATTTTCCAATACATTTTCGTATATTTCTTTATGATAGCGTGGGCTCTAAATCATGAACAGGGAAAATACCCATGACAACCCGATTAATCATTTCTCTGGCCACTGAAAACAGACCTGGTGAGAGAACAAAGCGTTTCAAAACATAGGTCGCGGCCCTCACTGGTCTTCCACAGCACGAAGGAGTGGATGAGGCCGAGGGCAAGATGCAAGGCAAGGTAAGGCGGCACACCCTCACACCCTCACAACCTGGCGGGGCGGGCAGCGAGGCCAGGCCGTCAGCTGCGGCTCCACCCATGCCAGGCGTCACCTTCAAGCTCGTCAGACTCAAGGGAATTGTAAAAGAGAAGGGAAAATAGGAGACGTAAAAGATTAGTTGTTAAAAGATTGTTGTTTCTTCGTCTGCATTGTACCGTCTCGTTGGTTGTTCTTGTTCCCAATTTTTTTTTTCCATTATTCATTTTTCGTTCTTTTCTTCTTCTCTTCATTTTCTTTTTATCATCATTTTTTTTTCTTTTCATGTAACTATCGTTTTCTACTTTCTAACTAATACTATTTTCTACTTCTTGCTCTCTTTTTCTTACTTTTCCTCCTCCTCCTCCTCTCAACATTTTTTTTCTTTATATGAGACATAATCACCCAAAGAAGACGTAGAATAAAACGAAACTAAGAAAGCCACTACCAGAGGAGTACCTAGTGAAGGGTAGCCATCATTCCAACAGCAAGGAGCCAATTTGTGCCTTCTTTAATCTATTCTGAACGTATAAAGGAAAACAAATGAATAAGTAATGAAGACAGAAATAAAGAAATAAGATCACTACCGAAGGATTGTCACTATTGATTCTGCAAAACATCTTATATCTTATCTTATCGAAGTGCCATGCCCCTGCAGACGTTGGCGACCATGGATTGTCACATCTCTCTCTCTCTCTCTCTCTCTCTCTCTCTCTCTCTCTCTCTCTCTCTCTCTCTCTCTCTCTCTCTCTCTCTCTCTCTTGTCATTTGCAATATTTGTACAGCTTTACCCTCATTTCCTACTGTTACTATTATTCCATCCATATTAAAGGAAATCAATAATTAAAAAATCAACTTAAAACAATCCGTAACTGACCCCAAAAAATCAAACGACAAAATCTAAAATAACTAAAACAAAGAAATCTAAACCGTAAGGTCTTAGGAAAAACAAGACTAACAAAGGAGAAAACAAGAGGAAATGTATATATATAAAAGGGTCAATTTAAGATCGCAACTGAATGGCCGTCATTATTAATTCTACAAGACATAGCATTCTTTTTTCTTCATATTTTTCGATCATGTAACGGAGAACAAAAACGAACAAATGGAAACAGAAAAGAAAAGAAATCATGTTCACTGAAGATCACTACTGAAGAGTCAACCATTAATTCTACAAAGCATCACATCATTTTCTTATTCCCTCTCTATAATATGCAACAATCTTCCCTTTTTTCCCTCCCTTTCTTTCCTAGAGTAAGGGAGTTGCGCCTGTTTCTGTTTCTCATATCTGCCTCCTCATCTACTCTCTACTCACCTACTCTATCTACTCTCATCCTTTGCAGCCATACAATAATTCCATCCCTCCACCTCACCCTCTATCTTTCCATTAGTATAAAACAACGTACGTCTTTACAGCCATATTTGGTAACGTTTTTTTTGCGTCGCACCTTAATTAACATATACTCAAAATCTTTCTTTGTTTGTACGTAAAGCTTCAGGGACTCATAACGGTGTTTTTTTAATGTTTTGAGTGACAGGTTAACAAGATTGTTTTATTATATACAGGTACAAGTCTCGTGAGAACCTAGTTGACTATGACCTTTGAAACTAGTCGTGGTGAGAAAGCAAATCCTGAATCTTGACGAGCATCTCAGAATAGGAAGAAACCAAAAGAGCAGGTTTCAGTGGCTGTAGATTGGGAAGAGACGTCTCATGACCGATTAGTGGATAAGAAATATTGCGATAAGAGTTAGTAAGGTTAAAAATTACAAAGCAACATTAAAAGAAGGGAAAAAAAAGAAAATTAGAAGAGCAGTTTTAAATGGCCAGTAAACATTATGTTCAGAGACAACAGAGGAACGGTAAGAGATGACTCACACTGATTACTGATGGAGAAAATGTAACGAGGAAGAACGAGAGTAAATTGTCAAAGAAAAAAAGGGAAAGAAAGAGAATGTTAAAGGGAAGCAGGCAGTGAAGGACAGAGTTAGTAGACCGTCACATTATCTTATTATCATTATTATTCTAAGGACGTTACAGTAATAGAACAATGGCGAAGATGAAAATGTCGAATGAAGGTATATATATATCGGTTGAAGGACAGTTAATACACCATCACACTGTCTTAATATTTTTGTTCTATTTCTCATCTTGTTTTATTTGACTTTTTTTTATATATGTGATGGAGGTTATTCAAGCACCACAGACACCCCGGAATCCTTTCTCTCCTCAGTCTTTCAGTATTTCCATTCCATATCTGACTTTTTTTATTTATTTTCTTTTTTCTTTTTTTTTCTCTTTTTACATCTCTTACATTTCCTACTCCTATTTGTAACTTTCTCTACTTTCTAAACGAAACGTAATTTTAAGTCTTATTCAGTTTTTTTCTTTTTTTTTTCGCTTCTCTAAATGGCCTTTTTTCTCGTGTTTCGATATTGACACATTGTTTTATATAATTTAGTGTTCCTCATTTCTCGTTGGCAATGGGAAAAATACTGGTCAAATTCTTATGGGCGTTTTTTTTATATATACTTTTGTAACATGACCTCTATTAAGTAAGGAATCATTAAAACACCCTTGCTTTCATTAGATCTTGTTATATTATCAACAGAATAATGAGAACACCTTTAAATATGCACTAATAACTTCCCAATAGTTTCCATTAGACCAAACTTAATTACCACTGAAATAATGAAGACATCCCTGAAATCCTAATACCTTCAATTAGAGATCGTTAGGCCTTGCTAAATTACCACTAGAATCATTTAGATACCTTTGAAAATCCATAAGAATATGTACTAATTCCTGTTAACTGCAGCTGAGAACCATGAAAAATCTCACTAACTTCCACTACAATCACTCAAAAGCTACTGCAATTTATTAGAAGCACTTCAGAAGACGACCCAAGACAGTCACATCTTACTGATTTCTCTCTCTCTCTCTCTCTCTCTCTCTCTCTCTCTCTCTCTCTCTCTCTGGAAATAAGGAAGGAAGGAAGGAAGGAAGGAAGGCGTCATAGCGTCAGGTGAATCTTAAACGAGTATTTAGAGACACTTCACTCGCTCTCTCACCACTACTCACAAAAGCCACAGAGACAAATAGCTGTGTTCTCAAGAGCGTTCAGACTGTTGATAGTATATAAATCTCATTAATTTGCCACTAGAATCTTACGCTCGTATTCTGAAACACTTCCCTGTTCCACCTTCACTATTCCAGAGAGATTTATTTGATTTTTTACACGAGTTTTTAAGGGTATTTTCACGGTTTTAGAGGCAGAGTCACAACATTTCTACAGTATGAAGTGGAGAAACACTCTTGAGATTCTACGCTAACCGTCTCATCTCTGTGCCCTTTGAAAATAGTCCTGGAGAGACAGCAAAGGGCCTCTACCTTCGATAACCCGTGTAACCTCAGCTACCAGACCTTCTTGAATGTAGCGGAGGCGTGGCGGAGAAATGTTTCAGAATAAAATAGTCCTTATACTGTGCCTGCGTCATTAGGTTGGCTCCCCGCTGGCCACCCCCTGCCCCCCTTCCCTCGCCCCCTCGCCCTGCCCTGCCCTGCCTGTTATGCCGTGACCAGATGGGCGGGGGCTCAAGGACGGTGAAAGTGTGTCTTCATGCACCCACATTCCCGTTTCATTCTGGAGCGCAGATGGACACACTCATATGCCGAGAGAGAGAGAGAGAGAGAGAGAGAGAGAGAGAGAGAGAGAGAGAGAGAGAGAGAGAGAGAGAGAGAGAGAGAGTTGCCTTGTACGAGTAGAGTATTATACTGTACATGTTTAATTCTTGTGTTCTTGTTATTTCTTCTTCTTCGTCGTCGTCGTCGTCGTCTTCCTCCGTCTTCAATTTTCCTATTTATATTTTCCTGTTTCTGTATGTTCTTTTCTTTTTCTGATCCTATTTAAAATTATGCTTATTTCTTTTCATGTTGAGTATCGGTTTTCTTTTCATGTTTCCTTTTTCATTTCATTTCCTTTTTTGTGTGTGTATTTTGTTACTTATAGTTGTTGTTTTTCACATATTTTTCTTGTGCCTTTCTCTTCTTACATTTCTTTTTTTTTCTGTGTTTTTTCCTTCTAATTATTTATAGATTTCTTTCATTTTATATATATGCTTTGGTCTAATAAACAGTACATGCATTTCCAGTAATTTCCCACACTTTTTTCTTCGCAAATGGTACTTTCTTTTCATATTTCTGCGTTCTTCCTTTTTCGGGGAGATTTCTTTTTCCTTGTGTTCTCTTTTTTCTTACTTTCATATATTTTTTTCTTCTCATCGACTGCCTTCTTTTTTCTTTCTTATTTATATTCTTCGTTAGTAGTATTCTTTTCCTTCTTATCTTTCTTCTCATCTTTCTTTCGTCTCGCTTTAAAATCATATACACTGCGTTTCATATTTGTTCTCTTTCCATACGTCATTCTTGCAACATTTCACCTAATTAAGTCAGGAAACTTTCTTTATGGTTAATTGAAAAGAATTTGGGATCACGTTTCATACACGCAATTATGAAGAGACTGCGTGTGTGTGTGTGTGTGTGTGTGTGTGTTTACTGAAGCATGAAGGGACGAGGGAGGCGAGGCAAGCACCATTGAAACGTGAAGGTAATGAAGACTAGCTGAGTCACTCCAGCACACAGACACCCTGACCCGCCCAAAGCATCTATCCATTTCAACCTCCCAGCCACCACTCCGACCAGCCAGCCAGCCAGCCAGCCAGCCAGTGGGGCCAAAACTCAACGGGGGTACCTTTTTTTTGCGCGGGAACAGGCGCTTCGAGTATCTAGACTTTCGATGTGTCGGAAATTTGTATACTTGTGCACTTTACTCTCTCAGCTGGAGTGATTTCAAAGGTTTCAGAGATGATTCGTTGGGTTTTCATGAGGATTTTGTTCTTTTTTTCTTATTTATTGAGATGCGGATGTGTTAACTATTACCAGATTCATGAAAACGTCCTTGAAAATATAATTACCCTCCATTAGAATCGATTAGATTATGACCAAGGAAAAATCGTACCCTTCAAACCCTTAGTAACTTCCACCAGAGCTTATTTGAAATTACAAAATATCATGAAATTCATTGAAAATGTCAATATCTTGAAGAAGAGTCTGTCAAACGAGAGATTGAAATCCCCAGTCTTTTCCACTAAAATCATAAAACCACCCTTGAAAATCCCAGTACCTTTCACCACTCCGTCAAAGAATCACTTGAATCATACACACACTTGAAATAAGTACATAAGAACATTAGAAAATGAGAGAATCTGCAAGAGGCCGTTAGACCTATTCGTGGCAGTCCCTGTGTCATCACCTCTCCTTAATTCAAACTATCATCCTCATCCATAAACTTGTCTAATCTTCTTTAAAACTCCCCATTGTTTGAGCACTAACAATATGATACTGAGTCCGTTACACTCATCAACTACACTATTTGAAAACAAGTTCCTTCCTATTTCTCTCCTAAACTAAAAAAAATCCGTCAAGAGCCCGTTAAACTATCACCACCACCACCAAGACACCCTTGAAAATTGCATCAAGATAGCGGCAAGATACTTCAGAAGAGGGTCCCAGGCCAGGGTAGCATCACTTTCCGCATCTCCCATTCACACACTCACACGCTTTACCCACTGGAGCGAGGCGGGCCAGTTTTTTCCCAAGTCTTTGTTTTTGTGAGAGGAGATGCGGAGGATTCACTGATCAAGGCTGGCGTGAAGACATCAACTGGGTTCCTCCTCACTTCTTCGATTATTCTCTCATGTTCTAGCGTCTTATCTCGACTAACCGTGTTTCTAACTGGCTGTAGTGAAAGCAACATGAATTTTTCAGTACTAGACGCATTTTCATATTTATTTTGCTGATTATTTATCGATTCCATACAGCTTCAGAAACTCATGTGAGATTAATAACAGGAGACTCTAGTCATTAATCTCCTGACCTCCACAGACCTTTCCTAATGTCAATAAAATCATATAGTCATACCAAAAACTCTGGTAAAAATGTGTTTCGGTACTGAAGGGGTGAAAGATGATTCAATTAATAATATACATATTATAAACCCCACTAAGTATTTCACGACATAATAACAATAACTCTTATAAGTCAAAAGCGCTTCAAAACCTTGACTCTTCTTATCTGCATGCATCAACTCGGTGGCGATTTAATGAGATTCTGCATTACAAAAGGGAAAATGCCCTTGAGAACCCGACCGTTCATCTGCATGGCCTCTAAAAACAGTTCGTGTAAGCGTCCACAGCATTTCTAAACCTTGCCTCACCTTATTTGCATCAACTCGTCTTCAATGGAGATGAGCTTAACCCCTTCAGTATACTGGGACACATTTCTACCACGAGTTTGGAGTGTGACTAGACGATTTCATTGACATTAGGAAGGGTCTATGGAGGTCAGGAGATTAATGGCCAGAATCTGTACTATTTCTATCCCTACATTAGTCTCTGAAGCTGTGTAAAATCGACAAATAATAAATAAAATAGATATGAAAATGAGTCCCAGTACTAAAGGGGTTAAGATGAGAAGTTAATTTTTCCTTCATTCGCCGACTGAAGGGTTAGCACTGTGTACTCGTTAAGTCTCCTCAAGTAGTTCCTGTCCCCTGCACCCTTTCCCGGCACTTCCATCCTTCGCAGAGAAAGACACAAGGGACATAAAACTACAGGGGCAGTGATTTAGCTCCTAATGCGTGACTTGGGAATAGACTGCTGGCGTACTGGATAACACTGGGTGACTTGTGGTATATTGTCTGATTTGATATGACAAGTATGTGATAAAATGTTGGTTCTCATACAAGGCACAAAGGACAAACTACAAGCGGAGATGATTTAGCTTCCTATGCGTGACTTCAGGACAGATTGTTAGTGAACGGGGTAACACTGGGTGACTTGTGGTACATTGTGTAATTTGGTAATGACGAGCGTTTGATGAAATGTTGGTTCTCATTAGTTTTATGGTTTGAAGGATGTATTGTCGGCAAGATTCCTGTCTGGTAAAAGCTTGAGTGAGGAAAGTGCAACACATTAGCTACATCCTGCTTTTTACAAGTGTTAAATTAATGTAATGAGCTATTCTTTACCACATGTTACCATTTTCAAGTGACATAACGGACTGTATTATCTAATTTGAGGTAATGACTGATGTTTTCAATGATGCTTCTCCGTATATTTTCTTATTTGGGTCTTTTTTTTATTTGGTCACGTTTGTTTTACTTAGGTTCAACATAATTAACGTATCATGGAAATTGTTTACTTTCTTATTTCTTTATTAACGATGAGTATGTTGGTTACACTTAATTAGCACGATTTTAATCAACTAATATATCAATTATGACATAGTGAAAGTCTGCAAAATCATTTCTTCTTTATGATTATTACGTCTTAATTAACTCCATCCCAGGTAACGAAAACTCCAGTGAAGAACCTTAAAGGAAAGCACTAAATTACTCTCTAGGCCTTGATTAAAACGTGATGATCCTAATTAACGTCGCCCATTAATTCTTTACCATGATAGTAATCCGCGTGCACCGTCAGGAGTGGTGAGTGGAGGGCGACCTTGCTCCATTTGGCCCAGAAGAGACTGTGATGAAGCGACCTCACACACACACACACACACACACACACACACGTCGCCGCCATCCACCGCTCACTGCAAACTTAACTCCGACGCCCAGACACTCTATTTGTTCTTTCAGACTTCGTTTTATTTGACCTGTTTATTTTTCTCGGCAATAAATCGCTCCTCACACTCCCTCGTAGATGCGGAGGAGAAAATTACAGCGGTGGGAATGAAGGCGGCGCGGTGACCTGTTAGTGGGGGTGAGGGTGGGCGGGGTACTTTCACCCTCTCAGTTTGCAGGCCAGCGTGCGCTCTCAGTTTGTCTTTTGATACGTTCTAGAATAATAACTAAAGCAAAACTGGAAAACTATTTATTTCTAAAGCCGTTTTATTATAGTTTTTTTTTTTATGCTCTTTCAGTTTGCGGGCCAGCGTGGACTCTCAGTTTGTCTTTTGATACGTTCTATAATAATGATAACTAAAGCAAAGGCGGAAAAGTCTGCTAATTTCTAAAGCCAGTTTTTTATAGTTTTTTTTCCTCACTGATGATACAAAACGCTCATTTTCTATCACTAGCATCATGAAAACGCGCCCTCAAACCTATTAGTCTACATACACGAGTCTATTAACCCTTTCAGTACGGGAACGCATTTTCAAATTTATTCTCCATATTTGTCGATTTTATACACCTTCAAAAACTCATGTGTGGATTAAAACAGTAGACTCTAGCTATTAATCTTTTCACTTTCATAGACCCTTCCTAATATCAATAAAATCGTCTAATCACACTCAAACGTGGTAAAAAAGTGTCCCATTACTGAAGGGGTTAATGTGAGTAGACGAGGTATAGCATCTAAAAGTCCAATAATTCAGTCCGTGGCTCTCATAAGGACGGTCATCAAGGGGCACAGAAATTAATGATCGAGCTTGTACGTTTTTATTGTCTTTTTTTTTTTGTGTGTGTGTGACTAATGATGCGTGCTATTTGTTTGATTATTACTGTGGTGGTAAAAACTCCAGTAATTCCAGTTATGGGAGTTTATTTTGAAGTTGTGAAAAAGAGAACTATAGTACATGTTTGAGTAGGATACCTCGTGTTTATTTTTACTGTTGTTGTTATTATTATTATTATTATTATTATTATTATTATTATTATTATTATCATTATTAGTATTATTACTACTACTACTACTACTACTACTACTACTACTACTACTACTACTACTACTACAATTACATTTCCCCGTCAATTGGTTGAGTGGCGCGGTGCATCATGACACGGCACGTATTTGACCTCGAGGTGGTCTTTTTTTGCCTTGCGTGGGAAAATGATGACAAGAGCACGGCGTGTGTGAGAAACCCAAAGTGTGCTTAATGGTTTTTTTCTTTCTCTATTGCCATTATCATTCTTTATTAGGTGGATGTCTTTTTTTGTTGTTGTTGTTGTTTGCGCTTTTACTTTCGTTTTCTTCGTGGCCACTTTTTGTGGATCATAATTATTGTTGTATCTATTTTACTGTTCCCTTTTTTTCATTAATTATTTTTATTGCATTTGTCTATTGGAACGCATGATTCAATTTAATATTTTGTTTTCTTCTTCAGCATTTTATTTATTCACTTTTTTTTCCCTTCGCGACCATTTGCTGGAAGGCAGAACTGTATTTATGACTGTTTTATTACTTATCATTAATTATCAACTCACATGTTTCTTTCCTTCCTTTCCCCTTGACTGTTGCCTCTCAGGATCACAAGACGAAGCGCTACGCGAGAAATGTGAAGCTGGCTGAATTATGACACCGCAGTAAGTTTTCATTGTAGTTCGTGCATGACTAAGATGGTTCTGTTGCTCATTATCGTTATTTTTTTATTTATTACTTATTATTTTTTTATTTTTTGTTTTTTTTATTTTTTATTTATTATTTTTTTTACTTATTCATTCATTCTCTTACTTTCATTTCTCTTCTTCCCAATTTTCTTTAAGATATTTCAAGAGCAAAACTAGACGCTCATTATTATTTTTCTACTTATTCATTCATTCCCTTACTTTCATTTTTATTTTCTTCGCAATTGTCTTTCAGATACTTCAAGAACAAAACGAGACGCCAAACTGAAAAACATATAGACATCACAACACCACAATAGCCGTAAAGAAATTGTGGGATCCTGACATTCCACACCGACTTTTTAGATTAGATTAGGTTAGACGATAGTGTGTGGGCACGGGGGGCATACATTCCTCACTCAACCTAAACCTTTCAAACCTATTTTAACACCGGTGTGGTCTGGAACGTCGGGGTAACACAATTTATTTAAGGATCAAATAGCTTTTATATTACAAATTAATAACCAAGAACCACTCAAGCCAGCCAAAAGATAAGAGTATCCAGTGAAAGAAGTGTATTCTGAAACTGAAACCATATCACAACATACCGTACCATAGATAACCATACCACATTGAACTGCCGTAAGGATCAGTTGTTATATTACAAACTAAAAACCAAAGAACCACTCAAGCCAGCCAAAGAGAAGAGTATCCAGTGAAAGGAGTGTATTCTGAAACTGCGATACGCCACATTCAGACTACTTTCAGGGGACTCTCGTCTAGTCGAAGATACATGAGATTTTTGACGATTGTAATGATGGAGTAACACATTTCTACTTCAGTCACATACATAAACACTCTTAAGAATCCGGCAAATCATCTCTATGACCTTTTAAAAGTATTCATTGTGTTTGAATGAAGAGTAACACATTTCTACGTTATTGATCTTCATAAACACTCACGAATCCGACACATCTTCTCTATGGCCCTTTGAAAGTAGCTATTCATGGTGAGTGAACAAAGCGCTTTAGAATACGGGCTCAAGGCAGAACAAAGAAAGGATCCGCTCTGGTGACAAATAATGCGGGATTCCATATTGGCTCAAGCGTGTCTCATTCTCCCATCACTTGTTTTATCTGTTATTTTATGGCCATTTGCAATCCGTGATGTGAAAGTGTGTGTGACCAGCTGTGCTATGTCCAAACTCAGCAGAACGATCCATCAAGATACTTCCTTGAGTGTAAGACAGCGCACATTCTGGGCTACCCTTGTAAGATTGCTGGTTTGATATATGATAATTAAACTCTCACTGCAATATACACCCCTGCATAGACCTAAAACGACGAAATCTTAACAAATATCGACCAGAAAAATAGAAAAGATAGCTTCCTTGAGTGTAGGACTGAGTGTAGCCTACTCTATGATGGTTACTCTTTCACTGCGAAGTACACCACAGCAGTCCTAAAACAAAGAGATCTTAACAAATGTCGACAAGAAAGATAAAAAAAAAAAAAAATTAAATAAGAGTACAAGTCTTTAGCGAGTGTACAACGCTTTGAAATGGTGAGTTAAAACGAAAGATCTCGGGGGTGGTTTCTTAATACAAAAGACCAACCAAATAGCAGTTAAAGTGTTAAAAGAGAAATTTGCTTTACTAGTGGGACAAATCATGAAAACCTGACCACTGTGGCTTTTTTTTTTCCCCCTCCGTGACTCGCAGCAACCAGTCCAAACCAATACTCAACCTTCCAGTCGCCATGAAAGCCGAGGAGTGACAATTGCATCACATTCACACCGAAGCCTCACATTGATGGCCAACACTGATCATACAGGTGAGTGCCGCTTAATGGACCACTGACCGCGACTCCTGCCTTACGTAACACCACATTCACCCGCCAATAAAAGCCAGTAATGTCAGTGAAAACTCAAGTGTCAGACCTTCACACAATACGTCAATACGAACGTAAGAAAATGAGGAAAGCTACGAGAGAACGCTTGACCCATTCGTGGCAGTCCCTATGTAAACACCTCTGCCTATTTCCACCTGTCATCCTCATAAGGCTACTTTAATTTTTCCGTTACCTAACCGTGTCTTCACTATCCCATACCTCACCACTATTAGCATTTTCATCACTATTTCTCGACTTTTATATACGAGAGGCTGGTCTTGCTCTTCTTACCATTGTTATTATTTTGGGCTGATACACAATAACAAAGAAAATATGGGAAGCTGCAAGAAAATATTAAATTACTCCATTAGGTGCCACAACAGCTTGGGTCATATGGCACTTCTAGGGTTAACGAAAGAACGCTACTTTCCCACCGAGCAAGAGGCCATTAGGGTTACAAAAGATTGGACAAGTTTATGAATGAGAATGATGGTGGAAATAGACAGGTATTTACATAGGGACTGCCACTAATAGTTCTAATGGCTTCTTGCAGTTTCCCTCATTTTTTGATGATCTTAAAAGCTTAATTTCCTGAAAGTTTGCTCAGTCTAGAAGAAATCTGCCACTTTATGGAGGAGTTTTGATGCTCCCCTCTTTAGTGTTCAGCTCATAGAACGGTGGATAAGAATATAAGGCTGAAGGCTGAGTTCCAGAAGATACAATTGAGACATGATAGAAAATACTGCTACGCTTTATAAGGTAGAGTTGTTGAGTATGCAAGGGAGACATTGAGAATATTGATGCACTCTTGCAAATGGACTAGCCAGAATACTGGTTAACTCCTGCTTTAGCAAGGTGAACTATGCAAGTCTCGTAAATGTATAGTAAGCCTTGCGCTCCAAATCTACTGGTAAAAGTGAAGATCTCGAGGTTTTCTTTGTGCAAAGATTGACCAGACTTAAGAGCATAATCTACCACTGGTTTAGGAGGATGTGGTGTCTTGCAATCTTTCATCCCAAGTGAATGACAGATCAGCCACACTCACCCATCAATCTCTGCTTTAACTCCTTGCATGAGAAGTCAAATTTCAATACAGTGGCCAGGCTCTATGGATACACTGAAAACAACATTTCTGTGACCACTGTTAAGTTACCCTAGGATTACCATAAGAGCTCATATTCTTTTTTTATATTTTTATTTAGCTATACACTGAATAATCTTAGTCACATCACTGACAGTTCTGGAAGCATGCAATACTGACCTTACACACACAGACACACACACACACATGCATGCACCCAAGCACGCACGCACGCACACACACACGCACATACTACAAGCAAGCACTCCTTATCTCTCCACTCCTCACTTAGTCATAAACATTCAGTTATCAAGAGACAATACACATTTTGTACATCTACCTTAATTTACTCTCATATACTTTGTTTTCCAACACATGACTCATTACCTTACATGAATAACAGATGTACAATTATCTCTTGTCACACAATACAGACAAATATCCTGACTTGTCTTGCATTGCCACCACAGAAACAATGAAGTAAAAAAGTGACCCACAGCAGTGGCTCTCCTTAGGAACTAGAAGTGCATATTAAGACCGATAAAAGAACTAAAATGTAACTAATACTCAAGCCAGAATATCCTATCCAAGTATATCAAAGTGGGAAACTCTTGCTAACCCAGCTAGATTATCCATCATAATCAATGGTAGATTCTGAAGCTAGTCACAGATCAGAGGTAATGCCAAGCAGTACCTTTCCTAATATAAAACCACAGGAACCAACCCCCAAGCCCAGTGCCCCATGGCCACCAAGCAGATCATAAAGTGATTCCAATATATTCATTCAAGTTAAAATATAGAGGTTTGCCTATACATTAATTTGATCACTCCACACTATGGCTTCACATCCTGCTTCCCTCCCTCCCTAGCTTTTATCACAAGCTTTGATACCAATAGAACTATTGTACTGTATATACTGTACATCTCTAATTCATAAAAGATCAAGATTAAAATAACAAAAAAGTGTAATGGTATTAGCATGCCATCTTAAAGCTCACTCCTACCAGTAATTCCCTGCCACATCTTCTAAAAACTGACATGGCAAAACGGCCAGGTATCTGTAAAAATACTTGCATGTATCAATGGAATAACAAATATCACTTACGCATCACGTACGGCATAAGGCTCCTCCTTACACCACAGATGACACAATAAAAAAACTCAGTTATCTTACAGACTAGTATGTACATGGCAGACTGTCCAAGGCAACATCAAGGGACTTAAGACAGAGCACTTCTCTCGGCCAACTTGGTTATCATGTCAGACTTGAGTTGAGGCAGCTTGCTGATCTTCATGAATTTGGTTGCCTCATACTTCTGCCTGACAGCCTGCAATGTCACATACAGACCTCATTACCAACACAAAACAATCAAGATTTCTTCATCAGCAACTTAATTTACAAAATTATATCTACACAAATACCAGGCAAACAATCCAAGACAGGATGGCCAAGACAACACACACACACACCCTTTCAGCCACATCAGCCCCTGGTACAAAGTGAAATGCTAAGCAAGAAAACGTTCTAGTTACACCTAATTAGTGATGGAAGGAGTTTAGTAGCAATATGGCACAAGTAACTAGACCTCACAATATTCCAAGTGAGTGCACCAGTATAAATAAATTAAAGGCCTGTGACCTGTTGCTGAGCAAAGGCCCTTTTAGGTAATAAGATACAACGTTCACCTCAAAGGACCAGCGAGTATCGCTGCTAGGATGTCTGCAGAGTCCAGTTAAGTTCAATATTTTAGTGCAGATTACAAACACCTGTGCTTACACCACAGCAGCATCATATCCAGGGAACACAAGTCTCTTTTGTCTGAAGTGCCAACCCACATTCACAACAGATGGCGCACTGATGAGCGGACACGCCACCCGGAAGTGTTCCACTACGAGATTGAGGCTCTAAAAGCTGGGAGCCTTGAGTGATGCAGCACCTTGAGGAGCTGGCCATGATGGCTGGCCTTAAGGCCACCATCCAAGGGGCAAGAAAATCAAAGGAACTAGAACAAAGTGCTCCTCCACCAATCTTCTGAGACTATAGAGGGCCACACTGGGTAGTATCCTACAACATTCATCAGAGTCCCAGGCATCTCAAGGTATGGATCAGATGTATACCAGCTTGCCTGTGTCTTATGTCATTGAAATTAACATCTGCTAGTACTTTGCCTGCCGCTAATGACTCAGCAGGAGCCAAAGGTCCTAAGATTGAATACCAGCCCTTACAAAAACACTGTGCTTGTCTCCTTAATGCTGCAAACTGTTCATCTTAAAAGGCTAAAAAATTTAAGCTGAGAGCATAACAAATGCAGACATTGTGCACTTTGAAGAGGATGATGGATGAAAATAAACAATAATGGCAGTTTCCTAAAATGCTAAGGAGCAGTTTTTGCCATCTCCTTACTTTTATAATTGGTTTTGTGAGGAGCAGTGTATAACAACATAAAAAGACAGCTATCAGTGCTGCCCTCTTGTGTAAGTGACAATGCTGGCTACAACACACAAAGAATGGTCTAAAACATGTCCCGGAGGCTAAAACAAGACAAGACACATCATCGTTCATGCATGGTTAGCCTCATCACCAGACATACACTAACTTATTCACAGTTGTAATTACTCTTTGTTAACATTCAGAACACTATAACCAAATTTTACTAGAATGGAGAGAGAGAGAGAGAGAGAGAGAGAGAGAGAGAGAGAGAGAGAGAGAGAGAGAGAGAGAGAGAGAGAGAGAGAGAGAGAGAGAGAGAGAGCACAGAATTCAAAAACTCGTCAAAATTTTGCAAAGTAAATAGATCATGCAGAGTTAATGAATTCTATGCAATTCAAACGGTATTTCCACTTTAGCATTCCCTTGTGACAACTGAATAAAAAAGCACAACACACCCACCCTGCTCCACAAGCAAGGACTGCCTCGGCAACAGCCTAACCTGCCAGTGTTCGTCTAAAGAGGTTGCTGACTCACTACCAGACCCACAGATTTTTTCAAACACAACATTCACTTTAGTTCAGCACAAACCTAATCATTGTTATAGGTTGATTCTTTACATGCAAGCCACTATGAATCACCCTCAACTATCAGTTATTGAAGGGTAAATTGGTAAAGTTTTCCTGCACAATCACTTCATTTGTACTTGCTTTTTCTTGTTAATGCAAATTTGTACAAGTCTCAATTCACATATTCACATAAACTGAGAGGTGTGTCAATATTAGAGACAAAATTTCTATCTATATACAAGCCAAGCAATCTGACACAGGTTTACCATCAATAGTTAGCAAATTCTCACTAGTTTCCCTAACCACCAATGCATATTTTCAGTATATATTGCCAAAAAACAAACCACTTATTCTTACTACAATCACTTCGCAACCTTGGCCCCCATCAAAGAAGAGTTCAAATGAAATACTAAACAAGGAACCACCACATACCTGTTGTTTAGTATTGTGGTGACTTTTGACCACCACCGCTGCCATCTTGCACACAACAGGCATCAGCTGCTCCTCTGTGTAGGTGGAGTGGTAGACCAGCGTGTCATTCCAGTCCCCACCGTCCAGCAGCCTGCAACACACACAACACATCACTCAGACCTCCTCCCCCACATCAGTAACCCAAGCACCATCAATATACACCCCTTGCCTCAGTAATCAGGAATTATCTACAGTGAAAATCTGGTTATTGATGCAAGGGGTGTTAAAATCTGTTACTCCAAATACCAATTATCTGTATTTACCAATATTATGAATTTCAAAGATGGAGTGGGAAAAAAATCAAAAATAGAATAAATAAAATAAATAAATAAATGAATAAATAAATAAATGAACAGCCAAAATTAGGTTTCTGCAAATTCAAACCAGGCGCCAAATGCACTGTAGAGGCAAGGAGTGGAAGTAGATCCTGCTATTGACACTTTCAGTTCCCCTACCCTACAATATCCTACTTATCAACAGATGTTACAGTACAGTGCAATGCCTCAAGTATAGTGTAGAGACATAAAATAATGCCTTTCCACCAGAGGACAAAAATCAGCGTAGGGCAACAAGTAATGGGCTCAAGCAAGATTTTAAAAAGATAGATAAGAATTGGTCATCAAATAGTAAGGGAGATGAATGGAATACTAAAAATAGGTAGAGATGCTTCATGTGTAAGTTTGAGGTCTTTTTAAATCTTCCTTTATTTTCTTGTATCCTAACAACCAGTGAAAAACCTTGACTTTTACTGATATAGTGTGCATAAGAGCATAAGAAAATAAGGGAGGCTGTACAATCCCATCAGGCCTACATATACTAGTCCCTGCATAACTCTCTCATCACATCACCTCACACTGGAAGGGATCAATCAACACACACTTCAAGCTACTCTCCTCACATTAATTCCTCCTCTCTCAAACACTAAAATAAAAACTCTACTCATATTAAAAACCAAACACATGATCACAAGCAAAACAGCCGAGCCAAGGAATTCTGAAGTGCAGGATACCAGGACAAAATTCAATTATCAAAGCTCAAGTTAAGTCTCCAAATGTTACTCAATAAGCAACCCTGACTGTCCCTGCATCCATTCTCCATTACACAGCTTCCCTGGGTATCTTACTTAAGGGTGAGGCAGAGAGCAGCAGCAGCAATGATAGACGCCTTGTAGTGGCACATGGTGTACTCTGGCAAACACAGCTCCATCAGGTACTTGGCAAGGGTGTGGTCCTTTGAGCCAACCTGCAAGTATAATGAATAATAATAATTTAACTACATACATAACCAGGGCAGCAATACCACGAAGAGTGATCCACACAAGGCACAATAAACACACATATACTCAGTATCCAGTAACCTCCACTACAGGCATCCCTTCTTATGCTTGTCAGGAAAAGGACAAGACACACTCAACAAATAAATAGTACAAATTACATAAGTTACTGAGGTGGAAAAAAAATGTAGGGCCATACACAAATTTGACTGAAGTACTTTCCAGCTTTGTTTGCTTGCTATCTTTATTACAGCTTTGAACAACTGATAATCCAAGCCAAACTTGTTATCTTTAGGTCAATTGCTTGAAAATGTTAAATCTGGCAACACTCTAATCCTCAAAATCTGGCTGAAAACGATGGCTCATGGAAGGCAGTGCTGTCTCTTGTGGCTCCATAGGAAAGGTATCATTTAAAAAAATACCCAACAGTGAGTGAAGGTAATTGCCAGCATCAGACATGTTGTGAGGGCACACCACTAGTTTTGACAGCAGTGCACTCAGTGGCATCAAGTGAAAGGTTCCATTGCAAACGATGGAAGGCAACAGTGACAAACACCAGAGGCCTCATGTGAACGGGGCCTTGGAGAAATAACAGCTGGCCACATACATACACAATGATAAAAATGGATACATACACAAACACACACACACACACACAGAAAAAGTAACTTCAAATTTAAGAATGAGGGAGATCAAGATGAACACAGCACTCACCATGCCTGCCTTGCTGTTCCTCCTGAGAAAGTGGAGAGGCAGAGGGATGGAAATGTTGAACTCCAGCTTCTTGAGAATGTCAATTTCCATCCTGAGAATCTCCCTCTTGGTGTACGCCTTGTCTGTGATGTACGAGAAGTCACCAACATCCGGACAAACCATTTCCTCAAACTTGCTGGCTATGAACATGGCCGTCACTCCCACCAGCTGGATCTTGTTGCGGGGAACATTCCTCTCTTTCTGTAACAGTCACACTCAATCAGCTACATTTCATTATGGACACACTTTTGGGACATACAGGGAACCAAACACCTTCTAATTTTGACCATTTCAACATGTAGTAAGTCAGTACAGTAAAGTAAAGGGTGTGGTGTCAGTGAAAGTGCAGGAGAGAAGACTGCAGTGGTTTAGCCATGTGAAGAGAAGAGATGAGGGCTATTTGAGAAGAAGAGTGATGAAGATGGAGGTGCAGGGCAGGTGCAGGAAAGGGAGATCCAAACTGCACTGGAAAGACAGACTGAGGGAGGACCTTGAGGAGAGGCAGGTGGAGGAAGAGTAAGTGAACTACAATCAGTGGAAATAGCTAGTGAGAGGTGACTCCAAAAGAAAATGAGAAACACCAACAGAAGGAGAGGTACTAACTAAGAGGCCCAACACACAATCCAGCCTCACTCCTCTCCTCTCCTTCAGAAAACAAAGGAAGTTGTGGTGAAGAAATGGAAAGAAATATCAAAACTCACACATCTCAGTCACAACTAAGTAACAAGAAGCCATCAATCCGGCCCAGATGCAGCAGTCCTTGTACAAAATACTCCATTCTATAAATACATCTAATAATTTTTCTAAGATCCCTAATGACCCACCACTAACCTCATTCCTAACCTCTTCAGTACTGGGACTCATTTTTAACAAGAGTCTGGGTATTAGGCAATTTTATCCTTTACTGTCCATCTAAGCAAAATGTCCGTCTTTTATTCTCCATCAGAGCAAAATGTCTGTCTTTTACTCTCCATCAAAGCAAAATGTTCGTCTTTAACTCTCCATCAAAGCAAAATGTCCGTCTTTTACTCTCCATCAAAGCAAAATGTCCGTCTTTTACTCTCCCTCAAAGCAAAATGTCCGTCTTTTACTCTCCCTCAAAGCAAAATGTCCGTCTTTTACTCTCCATCAAAGCAAAATGTCCGTCTTTTACTCTCCCTCAAAGCAAAATGTCCGTCTTTTACTCTCCCTCAAAGCAAAATTTTACTCTCCCTCAAAGCAAAATGTCCGTCTTTTACTCTCCCTCAAAGCAAAATTTTACTCTCCCTCAAAGCAAAATGTCCGTCTTTTACTCTCCATCAAAGCAAAATGTCCGTCTTTTACTCTCCATCAAAACAAAATGTCCGTCTTTTACTCTCCATCAAAGCAAAATGTCCGTCTTTTACTCTCCCTCAAAGCAAAATGTCCGTCTTTTACTCTCCATCAAAGCAAAATGTCCGTCTTTTACTCTCCATCAAAGCAAAATGTCCGTTTTTTACTCTCCCTCAAAGCAAAATGTCCGTCTTTTACTCTCTCAAAGCAAAATTTTACTCTCCCTCAAAGCAAAATGTCCGTCTTTTACTCTCCCTCAAAGCAAAATGTCCGTCTTTTACTCTCCATCAAAGCAAAATGTCCGTCTTTTACTCTCCATCAAAGCAAAATGTCCGTCTTTTACTCTCCATCAAAGCAAAATGTCCGTCTTTTACTCTCCATCAAAGCAAAATGTCCGTCTTTTACTCTCCCTCAAAGCAAAATGTCCGTCTTTTACTCTCCATCAAAGCAAAATGTCCATCCTCTACTCTCCATCAAAGTCCACAAGGCAAGATTAAAGACCACCACACCCTGACAAGGCCCACCACACCCACCCACCCACCCACCTGGAGGTATCTGTCCAGGATGCCAACAGTGAGGAAGAGCGTCTCCTGAGTGAGTGTGAAGCGGTGGTGGACTTGCACAAGCCAGTCCACTAGGATGAGGCGCATCTTGTGGGTGACGGTCTGTCCCTCCAGGTAGCGGTACTGCACCTGAGATTTGTTCTGCAACACACAACACACTTTAATGCAAGGACTATTTGTACTGTGGAATGACATGGGTAAGAGTGTGAATGTGTGTGTGTGTGTGTGTGTGTGTGGGTTTCTTTATTCTTTATGTAAGAGGGGAAAACTAGGCAAGGGTAATAAAGATACTAAAGAAAAAAGCCCACTTATTTGCCCATTCCCTTAAAGGTTCAAAAGAATTACCCAAAAGATAGGGACAAACGTCTTGAAACCTCTCAATCTTCAATCTTAAGTCAAGACATAGGAAATTGGAAATACAGAGGCAGATAGGGAGTTTCAGTTTACCAAAGAAAGGAATGAATGACAGAGTAGTGGTTAACTCGTGTGTGTGTGTGTGTGTGTGTGTGTGTATGCACTTACCTCCAGACTCCTGAGGTATTTATAGATGTCACACACATACTCCGACACCAGCTGGGGGTTGCTGGCATCCTCGGAGTCAATGTCCACCACATCGAGGCACTGGCTGGAGAAGGCTTCCACCAGCTCATCCCCCTCCATATTTGAGTTGTTTACCACATCTTCCACTGGCTCCTTCTTCACCACCTCTTTCTTCGCTTTCACCACTCCACTGGGCAGCAGGTTCTCCTTGCCACTGTACCTGAGGAACACACACACACACACACATCAGATCAGTGGTTTTGTGGGCCTGAAAGGTGGAAGGGAAAAATAAAGCCATTAAGTGCCACACCACACATTCTACAAGTGTTTGATTTTCTGATGGTTGCCTGGTAAGTTAAAAAAATTAAGTTCAATTAAAGTATTATGCATTATATTATGTATTACGGTATTACAGATTACTTTTTGGGGGGTATTTCCTGATGGTCCACAAAATCCATGTTCCAGCCTTTCACATAAATAAAAAAGACTAAAATCAAATCAGAAAAGCAAGCAAACCATGACCTCAGCAGCATACAACCCACCACCAACACCCTCAACAACCCACCACCAACACCCTCACCTCTTCAGACCCACACCAGACACAGCCTCCTGCTTCACCACGTCCAGGGTTTTGGTGGCCTTGATGCTGAGGCGGGAGAGGTTCCTGTTGCTCATCTCCCCGAGGGCTGCCCGGTGGAGGGTGGGGCCCTGGAACACCTTGGCCTCCACCTTCCTCGGCCCACCATTCTGGTCCATCATCTGGAAGCACAGTGCAGTGAGGGAAACATTGTGGATGGCACTGAATGGTGATGGAAGCAGTGGATGGTGAAGGAAGAGAACTGTGTACTTTGAATAGATCATTGATGTTCAGAGGTAGTTGAGAGAGATGTGTGAAAAATGACCCACAGAGCATGTCAAGCAGGAATCATTAATGCACTGGAGGTGAGAGACCAGTGAGGAGACTCAATAAAGTCAAGTCATCGGATGTCTGCAATGCAAAAGCAGGTAGAGAGTTTACCAGAGAAAGGTACGGATGATAGAGAGTGCTGGTTAACTCTTACATTTCACAGTTGGAGAAAATAAGAGTGAAAGAAAGTCTTGTGCCATAAAGCAGTCGGGAAGATGAGAAGTGCAGTTAGCATGAAAGCAAAAGATGCAACATTACAGTAATGAGAAAGAGGATGAAAACAATGCAATCAAAGGAGAGGAATTGTTGAGATAAAAAGTCTTTCTATACATTCATCTCATGACTGGAGATGGAATAAAAAGCGATCACTAATGAATATATTGTGAACATGTCCCAGAAAGCTGAGAGCAAGAGTACTTTCTCTTCTTCAGAGGCCAAGGGGCTGAAAGAATATTGTGATGATGTCAGTATTAAAGTTGTGTGCTGGTATGTCTTGATTACCCTGCTTTCGGGGACAGACAGACTTGGTATGTGTATGTATGTATGTATGTCTGTATGCATGTATGTATAAAAAATGGCTGAGGACCAAGAAACACCTGAATTGTTAGTAACAATTAATGTAAGACTGTATATATCTTTTTTATATTTAAGAGGGAGAAGCAGACCAAGGGCAACAAAAACAATGAAAATACAAAAGCCCAACATTATTGCCAGTCCCCTGAAAGAATAAAGAGTTAGCCCAAAGTCAGGGACAAGTATCTTGCAATCTTCCTCTTAAAAAGAGTCAAGTCAAACGAAGTTTGAAATACAGAGGCAGGCAGGGAGTTTCAGTCTACCAGAAGAGAAATTAATGATTGGGAGAGTATTTGGTTAACTCTTGCATTACAGAGGTGGACAGAATAGGGGTGAGAGGGAGAAGAAAGTGTTGTGCAGCATAGCCACAGGAAGAATGGAGGCATGTAGTTAGCAAGATCAATAGAGCAGTCAACATGATAATAGTGATGAAAGATAGCACGAGATGCAACACTGCGACAAAGAGAGAGAAGCTGAAGTCAGTCAGTCAGAGGAGAGGAGTTGACGAGATGAAAAGCTTTTGATTTCATCCAATCTAACAGAGCTGTGTGACAAATGACAAGTGTTAATTGAGATTATAGAGATTCCCAGCAAAGATGGTGACAAAAATGATGAATTTTTCACAGCATCTACTTAGTGAAATAAAATTATTGTTATTATCATCATTATTCATTTATGCCTCTGATCCCAGCTGTAGTCCTCTTCATTAATATAATTAAAGAATATCAAATACTAAATAGGGTATGCTGAACACCTTCAAACTGTATTCCAGGTAATAACCTCACTTCACACCCTTCAACCTTCATCTATAGGGCACTATTCCAATATAGCATTTCTCAAAGCCAATATATACTTCACAATTTACTGCTTTACACACTTAATGACATACAAACCTGGGAGAAATTTTAACCCTCTGAAGCTTTCCATCAGATCAAACTGTACTCCAGCCCACTGTACTTAAACCTTTGTATATAAGGCATTACTCCAATACAGTGTTTTTTTTAGGCCAAGACTTTACAATCTACTGCTTAAAACAAACCTATGAGAAATTTTAACACTGAAGTTTTCCATCACAAGACTTTCAAATTCTCCAGGCCACTGTACTTCAACCTTCATATACAAGACACTACTCCAATATAATGTTCTTCAAAGCCAATACTTTATAATTTACAGCTTTACACACTTAATCATATACAAAAAACCTATTAGAAATTTTAACCCTTTATAGCTTTCCATCACAAGGATTTTAAACTACTGCATACTACTCAACATACCTACTGCTTCTTTAACCCAATATTTTATAATTCACTGTTTTACACACTTAATAATATACCAACCTATGAGATATATTAACCCCTTGTAGCTTTCCATCATAAGACCAGTTCAGCCAGCTAGTTCAAGCAGAAATCTTGTTTTGGTATCAGCACTTCTTAATGTATTCCTTGTGGTTTTGCTGTTATCTGGTTATCTTAAGTTCCATTTATTTATTTATTATTATTTTTATTTATTTATTTTTTTTTTTTTTTACTTTAAAATCTAGGGCTTATAGATTTGCTTGATATTATGTTTCTTGTTTATATACCTTCAAACTGTACTCCAGCCTATAGCCTCATTTCACATCCTTAAATCTTCATGAACTGCTAACATAATTCACTATTTTATAAACTTAAGAAGAATAACAATTAATAAAGATCACGTGGGGTTTTACAAGCAATAGTCAAGACCATCACTAAACTACCACGTGAATCAACGAAAAATCATATATAAAAGTTTGCAAAATTAACTGTCCTCAAGATGCGAGACACAAGAATAAAGACTACTAATTAATAAAGATCGAATTATCCAGGAACTTGAACCGATAGTTAAGAAGACCGACTATTTCCTCCCCCATATAATTTTCCAAGGCCATTGAGACGATTAGCCAGGTTATCAAGATAGTTTCTCCTCATAGCAAACTAGAAACCTTACTAACCCATCACCAGAGCCATAAATGCACCTTAAAAGAACACAACTACAATCCATTAAAGTCTTTGTAAAGCAGTGGTTATGAGAGCAAAGCGTTTCAAAATACCGGCCATTTATTTATATACCCCCATCAAACCTCACCCCATAGAACAAAACCCATTAACAATTTACCATAAATCCACTATAGCACCATTGAACACCCTAAAAAAATATTTAAAAAAACACGATTACAACCCATTAAAGTCTTTGTAAAATAGTGGTGGTGAGAGCAAAGCGTTTCAAAATACCGGCCATTTAACCCCATCAAACCCCACCCCATAGACCCATACCCATTAATATCCCCCCTTAACTAACCATAATAAATAATATAAAAAAATTAATAATAATAATAAATAAACACGACTTTGTAAAATAGTGGTGGTGAGAGCAAAGCGTTTCAAAATACAGGCCATTTATTTAACCCCACCAAACCCCACCCCAGAGAACCATACCCATTAATATCCCCCCTTAACTAACCCAAACACCATTGAACGCACAGGAACACCCGATAAACCCTCAAGGCAATCAGTAACTTCCTATGGCGAGACATTTAAACCGCCGGGCAGGAGTCACAGCCCATCATGGCCAAACAAACACACACACATGCCGTGCCACATTTCCCTCCGCCACACCTGCAATACCCGCGCCACACTTACGTTCACCTGCTGCCGCGCCCTCAGAGCCATCCTGCACACTTTGGGACGGTCACTGTACGAAGAACCACTGCTGGGAGGATAATATCGGGTAATTCTAGCGAGGGTTCAGCCGCCGAGCAGTGGTGGAGGGAGCCTTTAAATGCCGCGGAGGAATGTGATTGGCGGACAAGACAGTTGGCTCGCCTCCTCATTGGCTGCTGGGACACCGCATTCATTACTACGCGAAGCTCTGCTGTGGTATTAATATGTCGTATTTAGTATTGTTCTTTACATTATCTTATTACGAAAAATATATGTAGTTAATATTACTTTTTTATCAATCCATGAAATGCTCGTGGGTCATTTTGATAACATTTCAGCTGTTCATATTTTACATGGATGAAAAGGTGAAAAGTCTTCATAACTACATAAATTATTCTAGAAATATATAAATGTATATCAGATTTGTTCTCATAATGCAAAATGTTATCGGTTTAAATGAATAATACTGAACCTTCACATTTTACATAAAGAATAAATAAATACATAAAAAAATACACTTATTTCTATCAAAAAACACTCACATAAATTTAAATATACATTATCTTTACTAATAACTAAGAAACTAATAGATAATGCAATAAAATGTCCACTTGCCTAATGTTTACAATGATCAGCTGGCGTCGGCGCTGCTGCTGATGATGATGGCAGGCCTAGTAGCGGGGCGGTTGTGTGGTGTCCTTGGCCCTGTTGTCTCCAAACCACTGCTGCTCAGGAACCTTATTAGAGTGAGTCATATTGAAACCTGCCGTGTGTTCGTGGTGTTGCAGTGCCATATATTTGTTGTTTGTGAGATGTGAGGGTGTAAATCGTTGCGCCACGTGATGGTGAGGAGTGGGGGGGGGGCGGTAATGGAGGGGGGAGGGAGGGCTAGGAGAGGCAAATGTGACAGTTTAGAGACAATGATGATAGAGAATTGTTAAGTAGATATACACAGGTATGGAGTGTTTGTGTCAGGTCAATAACTCGACAACTAACCCTTGATTGGATAGTAAGCTGTCCTGATATAATGAAACTTAATGAATAGAGGAAAAAAACCCTGAATTATTTCATAGGAGTTTTAACCATCACGGTGTGTGTAGCTGAATGAAGGGAGATAAACACAGATATGTAGTGTTTGTAACAGGTCAGTAACTCAACAACTAACCCTTAATTGTATAGCAACCTGTCCTAATGTAATGAAACCTAATGAATGAAGAAAAAACCCCACTTGAATAATTTCTTAGGAGTTTTAACCATCATGGTGTGTGTAGTTGATTGAAGGGAGAGTAGCATAGCTGCCAATCAAGCGAACAATCTGGTCTTTCATTTCACCACAGCTCACCATTAAATCATTACTCTGCAGGACCCAGACTGACAACCCTGTGCTCTGCCCTCAGAAACTGCACATAATGAGGCTCGGGGAGGATCAGATGGCCGGCGTGCTGCGTCCCGGAGTGAGGAAGCTGGCAGACATCTTCACCAGCCACGGCTATGAGCTGAGGGTGGCAGGGGGAGCCGTGAGGGACATGCTGCTGGGGAAGGTGCCTCAAGACCTGGACTTTGCTACCACAGCCACACCTGATGAGATGAAGGCCATGTTCACGGAGGAGGGCCTCAGGATGCTCAACATGGGTGGAGAGAAGCACGGGACAGTCACAGTAAGGCTGGAAGAGGAGAATTTTGAGTGCACTACGCTGAGGATCGACCTGGTGACCGATGGCCGGCATGCTGAGGTCAGCTTCACCAAGAACTGGGAGTTGGATGCCAATCGCCGAGACCTGACCATCAACGCCATGTTCCTGGGGCTGGACGGCACCATCTATGACTACTTCCAGGGCAGCCAGCACCTGGAGCAGAGGCACATCACCTTTGTGGGCGACGCAGACAAACGCATCAAGGAAGACTACCTCAGGATACTCCGCTACTTCAGGTTCTATGGGAGAATAGCAAAGGAGCCTGATAACCACTGCCCCCACATCCTGGACAGCATAAGAGCTAATGCTGATGGCTTGGACAGGATATCTGGGGAGAGGATCTGGGTGGAGCTGCAGAAGATCATCACCGGTAACTTTGGGGGAGAACTGCTTGTGAAGATGGTGGAGTGTGGAGTTGGGGTTCACGTGGGATTGCCAGAGACCTTTAACTGTGACAATGTGAAGGCTGTCTATGAGCGGTGCCACAAGGCTGGGCTGACACCCAAAGACCTGCACCACATGACTCTCCTGGCCTCAGGGTTGTCCAGTGTGGAGGAGTGTGTGAAGCTCATCGTCCGAGTTAAATGTTCCAAGCGGGAGCAGGAGCTTCTGCTACACATTGTGCAGCACAGAGATGCTGTGGCTCAGTTCACCACACTAAAGGAGGCAAAGGACCATTTGGTGGATCTGTTCATTGGGGAGAAGAGGAACAAGGACGTTGCTCTGCTGTACACCACAGAGCTGCTCAAGTACTGTACTCATGTGGACCTCCTGAAGGAGATCAAAGAGTGGGAGGTGCCAAAGTTCCCTGTGAATGGGCTGCTTATAGGAGAGCGAGGAGTACCCAGGAAAAAGATCAGGTTTGCCATGCGTGACTTGATAGAAGAGTGGAAGAAGTCTGATTATTCCTCTGATGCTTCTAAATTGCTAGACACGCTTAATCTTGACATGTATGGTGACTGAAGGATGCACCATTGTGATTCACTGATGATGATGATGAACATAAGTCAAAATCTCGTATTTAATTTGATTTCTCTCTTAGAAATAAACAATTACTGTGGACTACTCGACCTCTATCAATCAGTCCAGGTCCAGTTTTTGGTCATCCCCCAGTGATGCAATTTATTCAGCTTTTTGGCCAGTCTGAATTGTATGAGGTCCAAGGAGTACAAGGCTGTGGGGCTTCACTGTCTTTGTCTGCCTTTGTGGTGATGCATTCTGGAAAAATATGAGGGAACATGATGGTTTATTGTACATCACCAGCTATCTTTCTTGTGCTGCCAGATCACTTCCCCCGTGCTTAATAGATTAAAAAACTGGCATAAATTCTAACTGTGAAACAAAGAGTTTTAGACTGTGATTATGAACAATTTATTGAGAATACTGTAGTATCTATAATGCTTCATTCATTCCCATGAGAAAATAGAATCTAAAATGCTAATAATGAAACACTTGTACTCATTCTTGTATGTTGTTACTCAGCATGAACTGCATATCTAAGGTTTAACATTTGAGCCTGTAATCCTTTCATCCTGATAAGATGATAATGATCTTCCCCCAAGTCCAGATTGCCTGCATTGGCTATACACTTCCCAGACTTGTAAGGGAAACAAAACTGCAATACTTACAAACACGATGGCACAGTGTTCTATAATTTATTACAAATGGAATTAGTTTGAAGGAACTAAACAGGGAATGGCAAATAATTGTTGCAGATTATTTATTTATATGAGAATACAATATGTTAATATAAATAAACTTTTTTACACATAAAACCAAACTTGTGTCTATTCTATCCATTTGCTATGAACAGGAGAAAAAAACATTATTTAGGCCACAACTTCCCCGTAGCTTTTTTTACCATGTTGCAGACCATAACACAATCCTAAATCAACAAAATCTTAACATCAACAAGATAGATGGAAAGGATCATTAAAAAGAGTATACTCAGCAGTCTTTGAGATGGCTGAGTAAAGATGTAAGATCTCAGGAATGGTTTGTTGATATGGAAGAGAAACCAAACCACACGAAGTGTTGAATTGCAGTAATATCCATCCACACACGCACACCACAAACCAGACACAGAGGGGGTAGTGCAATACTGTTTTGCAGCTCAACTCTCAGCCCCTCACATCTTGTGGAGTAGAGACCCTGTGGATGCAAGTCACTGCCCTGTCATCCCAACAATACAACCTTCACCATCCTGTCCACCACTTACCACCCCTCAACACAGGTACTCACTAAACACATCATAAACACTGCTAATGCTGAGAAAGTGAGGTATCCTGCCACTAAGCTGGTCATCTTTGCCCTGGGACTTCAACCACACAGGGCAGCACCTGAATTTTTCATTCATGTGTAACAATGTTTTCCTACAAACTTTACCTAATTACCCATTTCACAAGTTAGATTAAGTAGATACAGTTCTTATTGAATTACCCTCCTGTAGTAGAGGGTGCCACACACAGCCAGAGTGGAAGAACAGTTACCATCTTCCCTACACATCATGAAAGACAAATGAAAGGAACAGAGCATAGGGACTTGACTAGTCATCACTCTCCTCTGCATCAAGCTTCCTGCAATGATGCAATTCTCAGCTACCTGTACCTGACACAGACATATACAACCTCTAAATTACTGGGGAGCCTATAATGACTAGCAAGTTGTTCATATAGATAAGGGCTAGTGTCTTGCATTACCCTTGGCAGTGTTTTCTTTTCTCCATGCTCCCTTTGATGAAGTTTATAATTATTCATCCTACTGTTCCTGCTCTCAGTAGTCTGCCTATCAAGAGAAGAGTAAATATATATCTCTTATTTATTTATTTAACATTTACATTTACTTTCTATTTCTTTTGTTTGCTTTATGGCAAACATTAGGGGTACTGTTTATTGTCACCTATTGTGTTCAGTGTAGGAAAGAAGTTTTTTTTCTTATTATTCTTTTCTTTTCCTATGTATGATAATAAAATATTGGAATTACAGGGCATTCCACTACGCTAATTAAACTGACCAATTGAAAAGTGAGTAAATTGTGATTGGGAGGTCTAAGCAACTGATTGATACTGTAGCTGTCATGTTAATTCAGTTATTAATATGATCTAAATAATTTGAAAAATGAAACTGTCCATCTATTAATGAACCCCAATGTAAATCGTCACAAAATTTTTAGCACATGATCAGGATGGTAACATTTGTTGCATAGATATGAATATAGAGCATATAAAGGTAGAGAGTGCCACTGGGAAGGACAGCTTTCACATACACCACCATCATCACCACCACTGCAGCCTAAAGCTTGTCCCCAATGAAGCTGATGATGTGGGATGTGAGCTCCTCCCCTTTGTCCTCCTGCAGGAAGTGTTTTGCTCCACAGACAGTCTTGGTGCAGGCGTGAGGCATCAGGCGCAGGAAGACCTTCTCCTGGCCTCGGGTGATGGCGTCTCCGTCAGAGAACATCACTAGTGCTGGCCGCTTCCACACCTTTGCCAGGAAGTCCCTAGTGGCCTGCATGTCTGTGGCAACAGGTGTGCTGGCAGTGATGGGCACCAGCAGGGGCCACTGAGCTGCCCCAGCCTTGTAAAGGGCCGAGGGGAAGGGTGCCTCGTAACCCTTCACCACGTCAGGGTGGGGATTGACAAGAGCCATGTTAAAGAGCCGCCCCACTGGCAGTCTGGTGCCCACCATCTGGCAGAAGGTGCGCCACACCAGGAAGGGCAGTGCCTGCATGATCTTCTCGGATTTACTGGTCCCCACAGGCAGACCAGTGTTCATAATGACGAGGCGGGAGAACAAGTGTGAGCAGTCCCTGACCACAGGGAGCCCAGTAAGGCCGCCCCAGTCCTGGCACACCAGAGTGATGTCCCGCAGCCTGAGGTGGTCCAGCAGCAGCCGCAGGGTCATGCAGTGCAGCTCATGGCTGTAGCTCTCAGGGGAGGTGAACTTGTCAGACTTGCCAAACCCTATGAAGTCTGGCACCACCACACGGTAGCCGGCCCTCACCAGGCCAGGCACCATGTGGCGGTACAGGAAGGACCAGCTGGGCTCCCCGTGCAGGCACAGGATGGTCTCACTGGCATCTCTTGGTCCTGTACCACCATCAACGTGTGTGTTACTTACAAGGTCTCATAAAATACTAGAAATTTGCCTTTTATGATACTGTAAAATATCTTTATTTTCATTAATTACACATTAGCAATTAAATTTTTCATGGAAGAGAAATTGGCAATTCAAAATAATTTTCCTCCAAGAGGCTATATACAAAATAACAAATTTCATGAGAAATTCAACCTAGAATCTTCTAATACTTTCTATTCTCTCTCTCTCTCTCTCTCTCTCTCTCTCTCTCTCTCTCTCTCTCTCTCTCTCTGCCTCACATACCTACCTTCATCAATGTAGTGCACCCTGGGCAGCATCTTGCCTCCCCCAACAGGCAGCTCCACATAGTTTGGCCTGAAGGAGTACCCCACAGCCTCCAGTCCCTTGAAACACTCTTCCGGTGTCCTGACCACTGCAGGATGCCTCACTGGCCGCAAGAAACTCATCACAGCTTCCACTGCCATCCTCAAGAGATAGAGGCACTGGAAGGTGATGATGATGGCAGGGAACACCACCAGGCGTTTAAAGTAACGCTTTATCTTCCCCATGATGCTCCAATCCTGCAGACCAACTGCTGGCAACCACACCTGTGCATTGAGATTTCAGCAAGTGTTAATTCTAAATGTCTCAACTGCCATGGATTCCCAAACTTTATTTATTTATTCTTGTGCGTAAAACAGGAAATCTGGCCAAGAGCAATAAAAATTACTAAACAAAAAACCCACTTGTATGCCAGTCCCTAAGCAGATCTGAGAAATAGCCAAAGGATTGAGATACATATCTTAAATAGGTAGCTGACTGCAACAAGAGGCCAAATGCCAATCACTGTGAAATTCAATAAAGATACATTCATGGTCAACTTTACATCAAAAATAATATTGCACTACCATGATCACTAATATGATTACATTAATATGATTTCCAAGATGTTGGGGGTTTATCATATAAAAGAGCACATTTTCATTACATTTCATGGTAGCTGGTGCTTGGCTCCCTGACAAGCCAGCAACTCACATGTGTAATTATATAGCAAAACTTGAAGTACATTATTGAATAACACAAATAACAGATAAATGACTGACTGATACAGAGAGATTCAATGGCTTAAGTTGAATTCAGTAAAGACCTAACTGGAGGTGGTTTCAGATTAAATTGTTAGACAAGGTTAGGTTAAGCCAGAGATTTCCTCATTTTTTAATTACAGTATCTATCTCATCCTTAGACTTTTCATGAATGTCCAATTTAGCCACATTGTAGCTTCCTCCACACTAAAACCCACTGACCCACCAGAACTCCATTGGGGATAAGGAAGGAAAAATTAGTCCATATTATATAGTTTTGAGTTAAGCTGCAATTCTATGGGTATGATGGTGCACCTTCCCCATTTAGCAACGATGGTGAAATGAAAAGATTAAAATAGCATTGGATGTACTATATAGTATATTCACTGCTTGTTGACTACTATGCTCTTTAAAATTTTCCATAAGGTTTTTATTTTCTTTCTTTTTTTTACCTGATGTGTGTTCAAAAATTTAGCATCTCTCTCTCTCTCTCTCTCTGTCTCTGATATGTGCAAAACTCAAGTCCTAAAGTAACATGGTAAAGGAAAGCTGAACAATAACACTAGCATAAAAAACTTCTCAATAATATCAACTCTAATAACCATCAACTTCCCCCTACATAGTAAGTAACAATATCAAGAGGCAGAGGGGTCAGGGTGTACTAACCTTATCCCAGTACCCAGTGGAGTGGCAGATATCTACAGCAACTCATCTATCACGTTAAGACCTTCAGATAAGCCTGCTATCTTAATTCGTCTGACTTTTGAACCCTGCCTTTTTTTCCCCCCCTTTTTTTATTGTGTTGTTGCTGCCCTATCATGTATGGGATGCTATCGACGGTGCGGTTAGTGTGTGAACATATAAAAGCATGACAGTATGAGAGAGATGACCAATATCTATATAACAGAAGAGGCACTCATTTACGAATTTAACTCCCTTGCCTCTCTTATGTATGTTTCTCACTCAGCAACCTTGGGTCAAGCCGTTATGTGGCAAGTCCCTTATGTCTGTTGCCAAAAGAAAGCCAGCGTGCCTTCACCTGGCTTTTCATTAAGACGTGTTTGTTTAAGTGAGGCTGTGACAATGTTCTTTCATTATACAATACAATTTTGTAATAGTAATTCATATGCCTTTTGCCATGTAAACCATTAATTATAACTCAACTAGCTGCTACATTCTATATCCATGGAACAGCTGCCTCACCTGAAAGGTTCACATCAGTGTGTGGGAGGCTGAAGCAGCTGCAGCACCTTCCCACATGGACTTACTGTTTACATTGGTCAAGAGAAAACTGGAACATTCAGGGGTCTCTTATTTAAACCAATTGTCAGTATGTGCAATGATCATCCAACTCAGATCTTTCCATCGTTTGAACAACCTCTGCATTAGCTATACTGAGGTTCACACTTGCAATCAGTGTGACCCCATAATACTGACGGATCCAAAGAATGACCTTATAAAAGATCCAAGATTAAATATCAAATTTGAAAACAATTTTTTCACATTAATTCGCAGTAACTTTACGGAGTGCTATATGATTCATCGTGCGAATCACGGCTTACGGTTATAGCTAAGGATCCTATAATATCCTTGGCTATCTCCTACATTAAGTGACGGATATAGGTACTGGGTGTTGTGAAGCTAGTGATTTGTAAGGTAAATGTTGGCAGTCTTGAAATGATCAAGCAAGGTGGTTCACGGGTACATAAATAAAGTAGGAATCAATGGTCATTCTGAAACATATCTTTTAACCCTCTTACTGCTATTTATAGCTCAATCTTTTCTTAATAACTGATCAGACTCAGACATCCTTATTTGTTCAATAGTTACCTGAAATCTTTAAACTAGGTAGAAAAAAAAAAACAGCTTTTATGCCTTCCTGTTTCGCAGATACTAAGAAAAAATCTCATATACTGCTCGTCAATACAACTAGGTAAATATAACTAGGTATATACAGAGAGAGAGAGAGAGAGAGAGAGAGAGAGAGAGAGAGAGAGAGAGAGAGAGAGAGAGAGAGAGAGAGAGAGAGAGAGAGAGAGAGAGAGCATTATACAAAACGGTCAGCTATTTGATTTCAACTAGATATCAAGGGAGTGTTGCAGGATATCAGAAATTGAAGGAAAGGATAAAAAGTGGAAGGAAGAAAACCAATAAGTGAGAGAAAGAGAATACACAATGCAGATGTCACAATTGTTTAACACACCTCCGTACATTTAGACACACGGTAAGAGAAGTGCCATTGCAACCTTTGGTAAGGGAATTTGTATTAAATCAGGCCAGATCAGGTTTGTGTTAATCTGGCAAAAGTTTGAATGTATTGGAATTTAGCTATCTATTTGTTTCTGTTGGAATTATTTAGACTTCTACGGCCACCCCCCTCCCCCCCCTTTTTTTTTCGTATGATCTCGTTACTGCGGTGCCAAATTCAGTCTGTCGCTCGTTCCATTGGTCAATCACTCACTTAGTCCTTCTCTTTTACACCACCGCCACCAGCACTGCCACAACATTTTTTTCAATCACTAATACCACCACCAAACTTTTATTTCCACTCCGCCGCTTCCTACCATCCCATCTCTCTCTCTCTCTCTCTCTCTCTCTCTCTCTCTCTCTCTCTCTCTCTCTCTCTCTCTCTCTCTCTCTCTCTCTCTCTCTCTTTGCCGGGGATGGCATAGTTGGTTAAGGCGGTTCGTCTTGGCCCTCCGGTGTTGGCGGCCCAGGTTCGAATTCTTGCCAAACCTAGTTGCCCAGTGGGAGATGTAGCGTTCTCCCGTTAACCCTAGTGATGCCATTATGACCTAAGCTGTTGCAGTACCAAATGGAATCATTTCCATTTTCTCTCTCTCTGCCACCAGCAACAATGCATATATCAAAATTTTACACGAGACCATTCTAATTTATGCTAATATAATATAGTTTAGTTCTAAGGAAATGAAACAGATCTGAACGTTAGGATGCAAAATAAACAAAGAGAGAGAGAGAGAGAGAGAGAGAGAGAGAGAGAGAGAGAGAGAGAGAGAGAGAGAGAGAGAGAGAGAGAGAGAGAGAGAGAGAGAAGTGAACTAGCTTGTTGCTGTGTTCTAATCAGGCCGTTTTGTGGAGGCTCTTTTTCACAGCTGGTTTTTCATAGGTGCCACGTCTCCGCAGCTCACCGGTTCGTTCTCTCAAGAAGTTCTTCCCCATGTCTTACATTAGCTGGACACGCTGGACACTGGGACGGCTCATGTCCGTGTTCGACCTTTCCCTGCCCTCCATCCCTCCACACACACACACACACACCTCAGCTCAGTGGTAAGAATGTCTCCTTGGGTGTCTCACCACGGCCCAGCAGCCATAAAGGGGCATCAGCTGGCTAGCCATGGGGAACAGCAGGGGCGATGGAAAAAGCGCTGGGGAGAGAGGAGAAGCAAAATAATAATGTTCATCAGTTCAATACATTCAGAAAAACAGCTGATTCGGTTACAACACAAGAAATGAAGGGAAGAAGATGCTACAACAAGATATCAGATCTGTATATGGCAGGTCCTGTAGCAAACATAAATGTACCGAGAGATTTCTAACTATTATATATCTCTTGCCCATTGGATTAGCACACACACACACACACACACACACACACACACACACACACACACACACACACACACACACACACACATGACGTATATACCTCAAAATATCTCAATATACCTGGAAAAATCACCTCACAATGCTAGATATGAAGAGAGCAGATATAACATTATAACAGTATCACACACACACACACACACACACACACACACACACACACACACACACGACGTATATACCAGAAAATAAATTAACATACCTGGAAAAATCACTTGACAATGCTAGATATGAAGAAAGCAAATATAACAATAAAGCAGTATAACAGCACCACACACACACACACACACACACACACACACACACGCAAACACAGTAAACATACAGTAACTCATGCTATATATGGCATATAAGTCAGGAAGGCAAGGGGACAGGGAGGCGCCTGCCCTATGACGTCATAGCTGATGACGTCACAGCTGATGACGTCACGGCCGATGACGTCACAGCTCTATATTTACGTAGCGTAAACCATTTTAAAAATGACCCCTCGATAAAACGCCTTTAGATTAACCTATTGTATCTGATCCGATGTGATAAATAGGATAACTAATTTCCAAAGTATAAACACACTCCTAACAACAGTAATTGTAAAGAAATTCCACGGGAAAAAAACCATTTTATGAAAATATGACCCTTTTTAAAACTCGTTAAATATCCATTAACTACAACCTCAGAAGAACCAAAACCCATTTCAAAACAATCGATTATTTAATTTTAATTATTTTAAACACTTTAGAGTGAGTTAGAGGCAGAAATAAATTGTTCACAAGCTGATAATTAAGTTTTTAATGTAACTTTGACACCGCTAAATAACACTCTTCCTCTCCACTCATTTCACTGAACTTTGGGCATAAAACATCATTGTATATGGACTACCTCTTGCAATTAATAACAACTTGATACAGCCTCAAATAAAAAAGTGCATTTGGCGTTCCAAGAAATTTAGCGCCAAAATTCCACCTTATTTACCACCCTGATAACGCCAACCACAGCGATCTCCACCCCTTACACGCACGCAAATCACTTGAAAACGCTGCAGTATTCAGAGAAAGCGTTAATTTTGACTATTGATACCAAATAAACAGTCCAGAAACAAAGACAATATCCTGATATATGAGCCGGCTGGCGGAGGCCCCGTGGTGAGGTACGGCCCCCCCTCCTATCTCACTCCCACCTTCATTAAACTTAAACTTGATCACGAAAGCTATGTCTGAATGGCTCATATGAAAGCTTAGTACCATGGCTGCATACTGTGGCAAGATGAGCCTATAATAATTGAGAGAAAAGGCTTAAAATGACCGATGAAATAAAAATCCAAGATGGCGCCCGGGCCTGAGGCGGTGACTCACCTGATGAGACGCGGCAAGAGGCTGGTGGCACAGTCAGTGGCGGTAATAACAGTCATTCCACCGCCAGTAAATCCATCTTGCTGCTTCAGTTCGGGAATTAGATGACTTGGACACCGAATAAACTACAATACTTTTCTTGTTCTGTCATTAAAACCACTGTCACTAAAAAACACACACCGTTTTGAGCGTGGAAATCGTCTTAATATGCCACTCCAATGGTAAAACACTCATGAAATCTCGCTGGCCAGTTTATCCAGACGGTTTTGAGGTCTTCATATGCCACTAGGACGGTAAAAACGCTTAAAATCCAGTGTCAATTCAACTAAAGCGCTTTTCAATAGGTTAAAAGTAGCCAACCCACGTATACCCTCCCCTTCTGAACACTGGAAAGACACTACTTCACTTCTTTCTCAGACACCCCCGCGGCCCCGCCCCGCCCTCATGGCTGGCCGGGAAGGAGCATATTATTTTAACACCTGCCAAAGGGTTCTTGTAGTTTTCCAGGTTTGTCTCAACACAGCTAAGAAATCGAGTAGGTTACAGGCAAAGAACGTAGATAGACAATAGATAAACATATATACTGTCCCTTAAACGTCGAGTAAGGCGAATTAGCGGAAAAAAAACCTGTAAAAATAAACGAAGGGACAAGGCCGACCGGTAGTCATGGTGACCAGCACTCGGAGCAAAAAGTTCTCGTATTTTTCAATGTTTCTCTTAACATAACTAAGAAATCGAGTACTTAATATGCAGAGGATATAGAAGAGGCGTGTAAAAGTATATATATAACCTTAACCGTCAAAATAAAGCGATTTAGTGAAAAAAAAAAAAAAAAAAAACAGAAGTAGATACGCGAAGGAACAAGGCCGACCGGTAGTCATGTTTACAAGTACTAGGGCCAAAAAGGTTTCGTATTTTTCCATGTTTCTCTTGACACAGCTAAGAAATCGAGTAGGTAATATGCAAAGAACAAATATGAAGCGTGAAAAAATACATATGTAACCCCATAAACGCCAAAAATAAAGCGAATTAGCGGGAAATAGCAAAAATAAGCGAAAGAAACAAGGGCAAACAGCGAACATGTTTACCAGTACTTAGCCCAAAAAGTTGTTGTATATTTCCATGTTTCTCTTGACACAGCTAAGAAATCGAGTAGATAATATGCGAAGAACATAGATAGACAATAGATAAATACATATATAACCCCATAGATGTCAAAAGTAAAGCGAATTTGCGAAAAATAACAAAAGTACGCCAATAGAACAAGGCCAAAGGAGGCATAAAGTTCATTAGACAGTAACTTGACCCTCTCTCTCTCTCTCTCTCTCTCTCTCTCTCTCTCTCTCTCTCTCTCTCTCTCTCTCTCTCTCTCTCTCTCTCTAGCGAAACTGTATGACATGGTATTGTACTCAAGATTAAAGATGTGGTTTAGGCCGTTCGCAGCCACATGACACCGCCCCTCCCACCTCCCCCACAGCCTCCCATGCCTATCGAGACACTGGTACCGACGCCGCTACTCTGCCAGTCGCGGGTGTTGATGTGGGTGACGGACAGGGCGTCTGATTCCTGGTGGACACGGGCGCAGTAGTGAGAATTATTCCTTCCCCCGCCCGCCCGCCCACCCAGTCGATCACCATTATGACCTCCTCGCGGCAGATGGCACCCCTATTCCATCCCACGGCACTCAAACTCTCCACCTCGCCTTCACCCCGTCCTGGACACCCCCACCGCCCTCGGCAGAAGCTGTAGGAGATACGTAGATATCACCCTCACTTCTGTATATAGCTTTCTTCACCTCAGAGGCAGAATAGTGCGTTTGACAGGGAACTAATGGTAATTTACGAGGTGGTTCACTACTTCTCTGCCATGCCACCTCCTGCCACGCCCTTCCCTGCCATGCCACCCCCTGCCACGCCCTGCCACGCCACGCTAACCCCTGCCACGCCCTGCCACGCCATGCCAACCCCTGCTACACTCTTCCCTGCCGCGTCACCCCCTGCTACGCCGTTCCCTGCCACGCCACCCCCTGCGACACCATCCCCTGCCACGCCCTACCTTGCCACGCCACCCCCTGCCACGCCACCCCCTGCGACGCCACCCCCTGCCACGCCACCACCTGCCATGCCAACCCCTGCCACGCCCTTCTCTGCCATGTCAACCCCTGCTACACTCTTCCCTGCCATACCAACCCCTGCTACGCCCTTCCCTGCCACGCCACCCCCTGCGACGCCACTCCCTGCCATGCCAACCCCTACCACGCCCTTCCCTGCCATGCCAAACCCTGCTACGCCATTCCCTGCCACGCCCTTCCCTGCACATGAATAAACACACAAATGACAATTAGATATAAAAGACTAAAAAGTAAATGAATGATGTATGCATATGTAATGAGAGGAAATGAGATGAAGAATGTAACGGAAACAAAATTCATTATAATACTCACCTAATCAGACTATTTTCTCTCTCCTCTCTGCGTGTGTGTGTGTTTGTTTCTTTGTCCTTTCACACACACACACACACACACACACACACACACACACACACACACACACACACACACACACACACAAGGAAGATAAAGAAGAGGAAATTTATTTTGTGTCTCCTTGGCTACAAAATCATGAAATTAGTAGAGAGATTAATATATTAAAAGATTATGAGATTTATGAGATAAAAGGAAAAAATCTGGCTTTGGAAGGTCGGTCATAAAACTCCAATGTTTTTTTTTTTTTTTTTTCCGTTGCCACAGTGAACTTGGCCATGAGATATTTGATCAGATTATTGTGATGCTTGAAGATAGACCATGGACATGTATGCATTATTCTGTGTATAGTATGTATATTCGGAGCGAAAATGTTCTTTTAGAGAAGATGTGAGTGAAAAAAAAAAATAGCAGGTTTGCAGTTGAAGACACGGTAGATATATCTCTCGTTTGAGTTTTGTGCGACGTCAACCGTGCGTGGCTGAGGCTGGTGATCGATGGCGCTTACTATGTGGTCACGCGGTGCCTGCAGCGTGCAAACACCTCGGAAAGCCTGTTTTTTGGTGGTCATTAATATCGATCAATTGCTCTTTTGTCTAGTTCTTTGCTTGTTTTTTCTGCTTGTCTCCCTCAACACTCGTTTTCCCGCTTGTGTTTTTCGTCATGCTTTTCACTCGTGGGTGGAGGTCACGTCCTTGCCAAACGCCACCAGTGTCGAGTGTTTGTTTGCTCATGCCAGATTTTTTCCTCCTCCTCCTCCTCCTCCTCCTCCTCCTCCTCCTCCTCCACCGTTTTCTTTACACCTGGTCTTCTAGTCGACACTTTTGCTATCCGTCTTTCCTTCTTTCTTTTATATTTTCATCCAGTCCACAGTTCTCACTTCCCACGCCATTTTTTCATTTGCCACTAAAGAATATGTGTGTGTGTGTGTGTGTGTGTGTGTGTGTGTGTGTGTGTGTGTGTGTGCGTGTGTGTGTGTGTGCGTGTGTGTTTGTGTGTGTGGGCAAGCGTGCGCGACAGGAGGGGACGCAGGACGGCAAAGTGGGATGATAGGAGGCAGGTGGGGATGGGAATGATTACAAGCGAAGTTCCGAGGCTGACAAAATAGCTGCGTCATGTCTGGAGGGAGGAGGAGGAGGAGGAGGAGGAGGAGGAGGAGGAGGAGGAGGAAGAGGAAGGGGCCGTAGTGGATGTGTTCAGGTGTGCAGCAATCACGGGAATGTGCGGCGTGGCCCAGGTGTGCGAGATGCTACGCGGCGTGACAAGGGAAGGTGAATACAGGCGGTGGAAATTGTGAGAGTGTAAAAGAAGAAGTTAAAAAAAAAAAAGGCTGCGAGTGATATATCTGGCAATGATTCTAGGTAGTGAGTCGCGGTGATGATGATGATGATGATGATGATGATGTTGATGTTGAAGAGGATGATGACATTGAGTTTTTTTTCTTATTTGTTGTTGTCGGTGTTGGTCTTGTTGGTGGTAATGAAAGTAAAGAAAGTCTATTTTTTTTCTTTTGTATTGAGACAATTCATGTCATTCTTCCTGCTTATATTTGTCTGCTTTTATTTTACATTTTTAAGATTTTCTCTCGATTGATGATTAAGGTATGTTATTACTACCACTTGATGTGTCAATTCGCAAACTGAGCATAGTAGAATTGGAATCTTA
>CM035209.1:2054892-2066495 GCA_020233015.1 Callinectes sapidus | reverse complement strand
GAGAGAGAGAGAGAGAGAGAGAGAGAGAGAGAGAGAGAGAGAGAGAGAGAGAGAGTCTTGTCTCCCCACACCAGTTTAGTTTCAGGCCAGGCCGCTCCACTCCCGACCTCCTCCTCCTCCTTTCACAAGAATGGCAGGACACCCTCGACGGAGGCCTGGACACACTCGTGGTGGTTCTGGACATCGCCGGCGCCTTTGACCGACTGTGGCACTCTGCTGGTCTGCTGGCAAAGCTACGCCTCGCCAAGGGTGTCGCCGGGAGTTTTCCGAGGCTGCTCGAGGACTACCTCCAAGGAAGAACACTCCGAGTAGAAGCACTGAACGGACGGATCTCCAAGCCTGCCAGTATAAGGCCTTCAGTTCCACTGGGCTCGGTGGGGGCTGGGGCCAGTCCTGTGGAACATGTACATAGATGACCTGCTTCGTCAGCTTCCAGCAGTGAAGGCGTACGCTGACGACTGTACGTTTTCACTCTCCTACTGTCGTCAGGACAGCCAGCGTGCCGTCGCCGCCGTCAGCAAGCAGCTGAAGGCAGCGGAGGAGTGGGGGAAGGTGTGGGGCAGGTCGACGTCGCGCCGAATAAGCCACACGCCATGGTCATTTCCCGATCTCCTGCTGCCTCTCAGGCAGTGGAGGGACAGCCACACTTTGAGGGGGTTCGGCTGCCCCTTCAGGATACCATCAAGTTCCTGGGTGTCACCATTGACCGAGAGCTGCAATACCACGACCAGCAGCACATCACGTCTGTAGCCCGCCAGACCTCTCGGCGTGTGTCTGCCCTTCGCAGGGTGGCGGGCAACCTAGACTCCCGAGGCATCCTGACCCTATACAAGGCACAGACTCGCCCTTGTATGGAATATGGTACCTTGGCATGGATGTCCGGAGCCGCCACCCACCATCGGCGCCTGGACGCTGTGCAGAGACACGCCCTCCGCTTGCTGGGGGAAGAAGCGGAGATTCCTGCCAGCATGACGCCTCTCGAGCATCGCCGGGACGTCTCAGCCCTGACTGTTTGTCACAAGACTCAGGTACTGCGCACTCCCTACCTCACCCAGCTGTGCCTGCCGCTACACCCAGGCCACAGGACGACGCGACAAGCACAAACAAGTCATTACCGTGTGATTGTACCTCTCTTCCACACTTCGCAGCACCAACAAACTTATAAAGCGACAGTGGAATGGCTTCACGGAGGCCACGCCTGATGTGACGCAGATGTCCACACACCAAAGGCACTGGCACTGGCACTGATGTATGTGTGTGTCTGGAATAGAGTCAAATTTTCAAGTAAAGTCTAAAGAACAAGAGACATTTTTTAATGCCACAGAAATGATTAGCGGTGTTTTCAAAGGTGTTTCTCCAATTCATAACATAAAAATCTTGTTTTTCTGCTTCTATGACCATAAAACACCATAAAAACACTTTAGGTTTAAAGTGAAGCCTTTTGAAACAGTGATAGTAATGCACACTTAACGACCAATTCAATCAGTACAACAATACGAGCGGGGCATCTTGTATTCTGAAACAATTCTCTTGTTACGTTAACCCCCTTCTTCACACCCTCTCTCTGCCTCCCCCCCACCCCCAACAGCACGGTTTCAGGCCACAGGGTTTACAGGGTCTTTCATTTGTGCTGCCTGCTCGTCCATTTTCACCGCCTGCTGGTCTATTATTGTTGTCGTCTGCTCCTTCATTTGTGTCATCAGGGCTTGAAGCATCGTCATCACGGCGGAATTTTCCTCTCCGGCCAATGTGACGTTACTATCCTCGCCCACAGACACAGAGGCGTCATCCCGGCCAGTGCGCGGCCGCTCAAGGACGGTATACGGGCTCTCCCAGGTGCTCTGCAGCCTCGCCCCGTCTCTCGCGAGGATTGTACAAGGCAGACGTGGTCGCCCACCGTATCTGCACGTCCCCCGCGCGCGGCTGGTACCAGAGCGGCTGCAACGCCGCCACAGCCTCAGACGACGTCTGTGGCAGCTCTCCCCCAGGTGGTCGTCCAGTAGCCGCCGGTAAGCAACGGCATCCTCGGGGCTTACACAGCAGTGGTCCTGCGATATCCACCGCCATCCTCTCCTACGGGCGAAAAATTAAGCAAAACAATATAGCAATCCCTTTTGAAACAGAAAATCTGTTAAATTTTCTATCTTTTGTTCCGTCAGTGGCCACTGTGGCGTTACGATATTTTCTCCAAGGGAAAATTCACGGCCTGGTATCCTTCTTAGAATCCTTGAGCCAGATGGAGAAAGAGAGAGCCCGTAAAATTGGTTGGGCCATCCCCCGGCAAGCTCAAGGTTACACAAAAGGTGCCAGTTTAGATTGCAGTGACTTCATAATTAGCACCAATATATCAAGTAAATTGTACCACTTCCTTCACCTTTAGTAAAGCTTAGTAAAGCTAAAAAGTAAATAAACTAAAAAGATCTAGTTTCCACAGCGCAGGTATTACGACACTGGAAGGGGTGCGGCTACTTACCGGTGGAGTCGTCAGCCATCAGTACCGGTGCGAGTTACAATGCTGAGTGTCCGCGTGTGTTTCTGTGTGTTATTCTGGTCGTGATGAACCTGGTGTCTCGTTCTTCTCAAATGGATCGCCAAGGACGGATGTGAGGCGGAAGGAGTGTGAAAGGTATGGAGTTGTCTGTAGTGTTTAGGAGCAGGATTATTTACCTGTACAGGGCCCATTTTCTGTAGTATTCTGGGCCTGGTCTCTATTAGATGCTCCTTGTTGCCACGTGGGATTTTGATGTTGTTTTTACGTTTCCAGTGATTAGTTAGCTAGACGTTTGCATAATTCTTAGGAGACACTGTCTTGTGAAGTCTGGTATGCATCTCGGTGGTTGTGATTTTGCTGTTTTGAACCCCTACCTCTCATTTCCAACTATCTTGGGAGACGTGCGGGATCAGGATCTTTGGGTGGGGAGCATTAAATTGAGTTATGTGCTTGAGAAAACAACAACAACAGGAAATTAACAGAATTGCTCAAAATATTTCAGGAAATACTAGGCTAGTAGCGGCGGCGGCGGGGGATGCGGCGAAATTTGCTTTGTTATTGTCGAGCAGTGTTGCCACAAAGGCCTGCCAACCTAACCAAACATTAATTAAGACCAATCCGGCGGGGCTTAGCACCTTCCGCCATCCCGCAAATGGTTATTAAACAAACCTTAACTTTATAACCTTATAGTCGTGGGGCTGCGACCCCAGGACAACCTGTAAGGGTTACTAAACCATACATAACTACTTCCTAGAAGGCCTTGTAGTGTTCATTCCGCGGGGGTGGGGGCGGGATTGCATCCCCGGCTTGAAGGTTATTCAAATAGGTTATTGAGTGACGAGAATTCAATCGAGGTTATAATGTTGGGTTTGACTAATATCCCTTGTGGGAACCAAAGGGTAGGGAATGGTTGGCACCGCTGCTCAACAAAAACAAAGCAACTGTAGCAGTCGCCGCCGCCGCCGCCGCTACTAATTTTCAGATTTTTTAAAATTTGTGCTTTAATTGATCTCCGACCTTTATTGCAATGCTTATTACTCGATTTAACCTTCTTCCTCCCCAAAACCCAGATTTTCCACAGATCCCCACGATCGTTGGGAATGAGTGGTAGTCGTCCTTTGAAGTTGACAAAAATTATGAATACCATGAATCAATTAATCACATTTCTCACCAAAAAAAGATCAAATAAATAAAATAAGCATAAGATACATCAGAAATTAGTTACCTGGGTAAAACTCTAAATTAGCCGTAGATATCTTTTCAGTCATCTGTCCGTCTCGTAGTGAAGCAGATATTGGTGTTGTTATTTAATGTTGGGTTCTTTTTTTTATATAATTTTGTTTATTTGTATAATTCCTGTTTCTTTAATTATGTATAGATTTATTTGTTTAATTATCTGTTCGTGTTTTGTCTATTGTTTTAAAATGTCCTCTCTCTCTCTCTCTCTCTCTCTCTCTCTCTCTCTCTCTCTCTCTCTCTCTCTCACTCTCTCTCTCTCTCTCTCTCTCTCTCTCTCTCCCATTTCTCCCATTTTTATCACTTAATGTTTTTTTTTCCGTGAAGTCCAATGTTTATCCACAAACTACATCAACTATTGGTTCTTGGGGGCCTTGGTGTTATCGTCGTTGTGTATCCAATCCAATCCAATAAATTTTAAGTTACTCAGAAGTAAAGAGTGGATTATGATGGGAAAAATACCCTTTCACTACTACTTTGCTGTCCAATATATGTTTTACCTGTAATTACCTGAACTGCTGGTACGGCGGTAACTTCATCGTTACTTAGTCTTGAGGTTAGGTGTTATGTAATTTAACAATCCATCCCCCTACCGGACGAGTTTTCTCCATTAACTACTTCAACTACTGGTACTAGCACGACTGTTATTCCTTGGTGTTACTTATTGGCCCCTGGGTGTTACTATAGTAAAATCCAACCCATCCTAACAGATTCGAAAAAGAAACATGATAGATTTAACAACTATATTTTGTACTCTCTTTGATATGCTCAGTAAGCTTTTATTTAATTTATTTTTTATATTTATTTTACTGAGTGACCCGATCCTATTTATTTTTACTTGTGCATTTTTACTGAACCACCAGCGACACCTAACAAATGCAAACACTCCTTGCAAACAGTACGTACTTTATTGATAAACATACTCAGTACACATCAAATGAACCAGAACGAACGGGGGCGAACGAACAAAACATTGAATTAAGCTGACAACAAATACACTTAAGTACAGTACATCACATTCGCGACTGTCCCTGTATGGAGTGCCGCTGGGCGAGGTGCTGGCGGCCCGTACGTAACACCTTCCCAATAGAACAAGGCCATTATTCTGAAACGATTGTTTTCTCACCCCGACAACTTCAAAATGTTATAGAGGTGATTTTACGAGTTTCTTTTGTTATTGATGTATATATTTCATTTACCTGTCATTAGAACGATAAAAAATAGTAAAAAGTTTAACTATAAAGCTTTTGAGAAAGTCGGTGTGTGGCTTGGAAGCGTTTCAGAATATGGCCCTTCAGGTATGATTCTCCTTGGCAAAGACCATGTGACTAGGAGCTGCCACACCAGTGCTAGTATACCCTTTCATTCCCATTAATTCCCCTCGTGGCGAATGGGAGGGCTGTCATATCTTAACCCCAGCGGAAAGCGTTGTCTTGGGTCCCGCGGTGTTATCTGTGGGGTGGAGGAACGGTGGGCAGAAGTGCAGCGGTGAGAGAGGCCACCACGGCAGCCAGCAGGGTGACACCACTTGCTGAGACACTTGACGCACGCTGGATGGCCGCCGGGTACTCGTCTGGGGAATAATACTTGGTTAGGTTTATCATGTTAAAGGGTGTATAGCCAGGAAGACACAGTAAGGAGGGGTTACAGAGATGTATAACGGTGTGATGGGGAGAAACATGAGGTTGAAAGGCTATGGTGAGAGGAAAGCATGGTTTATATAGATAGGGAGGATACTTTGGTGAGGAGAAAGGCATGTTAAGAGGGAGGTGTGAGGGAGAAAGCATTCACGTCTCTCTCTCTCTCTCTCTCTCTCTCTCTCTCTCTCTCTCTCTCTCTCTCTCTCTCTCTCTCTCTCTCTCTCTCTCTCTCTCTCTCCTGCTGTTTGCCTTGCTTGATGCATTATGTTCCTCGGACACATAACCCGCACTTCCCTCTTAGACTATTTAGTAGTGATCTAAATAGTCAGTTGATGTCATTATTACTACTTTACTGCTGCTGCTGCATGTTGTTTCTAATACCTTATCCTTCTACTACCACCACTGCCATTAGCCCCACGATACTTTTATTTCTACTACTACTACTACTACTACTACTACTACTACTACTACTACTACTACTACTACTACTACTACTACTACTACTACTACTACGACCAACAGCAGCAGCATCAGTACAGCCGCTAGAGGGCCGCGGGACCCACCAGGCACCACGTGGATGGTCACACTGGCGGCGGCGAGGTTGGTCACATTGCAATAGTAGATGCCGGAGTCCCGACGCCCCGCCTGGGTCACGCGCAGCCACGAGCGAGCCACGGAACCCCGCAGCTCCGTCTTGAGGCTGTGGAGAGAGACACAATGTAGAAAGGGTGTCAGAGAGGGAAACAAAATAGGGATATATATTCGAATGGGCGCGTAAGGATAGGACATGAAAGACCAAAATACTTAGAGAGCCTATGGACAGAGAAGACATATCGTGTGTGTTGCTACATGTAAAGAGAAAATAAAGAGGCAAAAGAAGCTTGGTATTTGAACAGACAGATGGTGAAGGGAATACGTGAACCAAGGATATTGCAATTAGAATCCTTGAAGTGAACAGAACAAGGCAAGAAAGTTTAGGTGGCATTGTAGAGAGGCTGTTGAGAGGGAAGGTAGGCTATGAACGCTGGAATGACACCAGTAGGGAGGATGCGAAAACGTAAATGCGGTTATTGGAATAGAAACATAGAGAGGGTAAACAGTTAAACACACACACACACACACACACACACACACACACACACACACACACACACACACACACACACACACACACACACACACACACACACACATACACACACACACACACACACACACACACACTTTTTTTCAAATTTTGTAATGTGTTTGTTTATAAAGAGAGCCTGATTATTTTCTAACGTTTCTGATATACTTTTTTTGTTAAGTGTGTTAATAGAGTGAACTTTCCTCTTGTTCTCTTTGTGCATAATGTTTGTTTAAAAGTTGGGTATCATTTTTTCTCCATTTCAGTAATGAAACAATGAATTATGAGAAGGCTGGTGACTTTATTATGTGGCAATTGTGTTTAATATTGTTTTTTTCCGGTGTTAATGTGTCTGTCCAATGGTATAAAATAAGGAGAGAGAGAGAGAGAGAGAGAGAGAGAGAGAGAGAGAGAGAGGAGAGAGAGAGAGAGAGGAGACGAGAGAGAGAGAGAGAGAGAGAGAATTTAGGAATATCTCTCTCTCTCTCTCTCTCTCTCTCTCTCTCTCTCTCTCTCTCTCTCTCTCTCTCTCTCTCTCTCTCTCTCTCTCTCTCTCTCGCCGTTGAAATTTATAGCGCGGAAGTTGGCGAGTTGACATTTTGCTGTCACACTAATTTTTACTGAAAACTTGCAACAGCGCAGCGAGACTTGTCCTTCCTTGGGTGACAGCGGCCTTTCACGCTGGATCACGCTGAAATAACACTGGAAAGTCGCTGTATTTATTATTTTTTTCTTGTTGTTCCTCTCTTTCTCACTCTCCGTATATACTGTATGAGTTGTTACCAATATGAAAAAAAATGTCCTGAATTTAATCTGTTTATGATTGTTTCAGTAAATTCACCTATATCACGCTGAAATAACACTAGGCTCTCCATTTTCAGTGATTTTACAAAGTGTTCTCTGTTTTTCTTTCCATAAATTATAAGGTCATCAGTGTGAAAAAGAGAGTAGTCTGTTTTTGATTGTTGAAATGTTATAAGGATTTCTCTGAATTCTCCAACGCTTTTTTTCTCATTTTTCTATCACTTCACTGTCAGCATTGTCTTGTAACATAAGGCGTCAATGTGAGAGAGAAATTACTCATTGCCTGCTGTGAACGTGTTGTATTCCAGTAAAGTGTTTGTAAATCGAGAGGAAATAACACTCGGGTCTCGATGTATTTCTCTTTTTTCCTAATTTTTCCCCTTTCCCTCGTCGATATAGTTTCGTTCGCTAAGTGTGTTATGAGTGGTATACTATCTTGGAGTTGTATTTGTACAAACTGTAAGAGTGTTTTGATATTCAATTAGATTAATGACAACGCAGGAAAGTAGATATTAGTTTTATTGTTGTATTTCTATAGGATTAGATAATACGTCCGGCTGCCCCAGAGAGAGTGAGTTGCTACCAGTGTGTGTGTGTGTGTGTGTGTGTGTGTGTGTGTGTGTGTGTGTGTGTGTGTGTGTGTGTTTAGTTAAAATTAATTTCATTTCTAATAGCTGTCACTTGTCTTTAATTGCACTTAATCCTTTATAATCCTTTATAAACACTATAAATCCTTTATATAAGTCTCTAAATACTATGTAATAACATTTGATTTAGTTTTGTTCCAATTAATACTTAATGAATTGAGGTTAACCTTTTTCAGTCATTCTTCATCCTTTTATTGTCGCTTTTAATCTTTTTATGATTGCCCTTAATCCTTTTTAACAGATGTTAATCTTCTTATGAGCGCTCTTAATCCTTTTATGATCGCCTGTATTCCTTTTATTATAACTCGTAACCCTTTGCGATCCCTCTCAATCCACTATATTAATTTTTAAGACTTTGTTATAGATTTCCATACTTTATTGTTCTTGTAGTACTTTATAATGGCCCTTAATCCTTAACAGTTGTGTTCAATATTTGTAATTCATCCTTTACAATCACTGTCCATGGTTACTTTATCTTTTTTTGTTTTTAAAATTCTTCTCGTCTAGATTTTCTTGAAAACCGTTCTTCGTGTTTGAATTGATGTAATCCTTCACAAATCACTACTTTACGTACGTAAGTTTACGTACAGTACCTAATACTCAATAATCAATCTTCACCTTCAAATCCATCCTCACAATGTATCAATTTCTGCCCCCAATCCCATATATTGGTGCGGAGTCCTGAGCTATCATCAACGAAGCCTAAATTCATGTATTCCTCCACCTACCACACCAGGCAAGCTCGTGTCTCGGCGTGGCTGGGTATTAATCCCTTGTTGTTTGCACGCTTGTAACTCACTGCTTCCTCACAACACCAAGTCAAACACGGGTCCAGGGAAGCGTGAGGCGCAGCACTGAGGCGTTCACAGCATTTACAGCCACATCTCCCCGCCACAGCAACGCTCCCTGCCTGCTAAACGCTCCCTTCTCTGCTGTTTACAGGGCATTGCTTCTGTTTTTCGGGGAGATAAATAGAGGCTAATCGCGTTTTAGACACAAAGTGGCTCGTTTGGAAAGCAAATAGTGACTGATCCGTTGGTTTTTTGCAGAGTTGTTTGTTTTTTTAGGGAACGCTGGAATCATGAATTTAGGAACTCTGCTTGATTTGGAAGTGGAAGTTTTGTTTTAGATTTCATAACTTTGGGGGTTTAAAATCTATGTAGATGTGACTTTCAATTTATAATTTAGAAGTACTTCGAATTGAGAGATTGGTCATTAAATTCTAGAACTTTGAGGTCTTGAATCTTCTAACTTGAGGTTTAAAACTTTGTTTTTGAAATGAAATCTTTGAATTCTCGAATATTATAATTGAAGACACAGTGGTTCAGAAGTAATCCTTTTCATAAGGTTATCGTGTGTTAGCATTCAGAGTAGTATAACGCTTTGTATGGACGCAAAGAATGAGAAAGCAATGGAGTTTAATTATGTCTTTCCTCAATACAACACCATCTACCAGCCTTAGGAAGTACACCAGTAAGTGCCTAAAAACTTGTTTATGATTAAGAAAAAAATAGGAATGAGTGTAGTTTATAATAGTTTATAACTTAAAACTTTCGAGCTAAGAATTATATTTTAAGGCTGAAATTAACAATAAAGCACAGGATTACAAACTTGGATTATCTGGAATTTAGAGTTAGAAGCTAAACATTGAATTTAAGAAAAAAATGTAATTTGAAGTTTAAAATTACGAACTCAGGAAAAAAAAACCCCTCTAGAATTCATAACCTAAAAGAGAACTTGAAATTCCTCAAAAAAGCTAAAATGTTAAGCCTAGAATTTAAGACCTGAAACCCAGAAAAATACATAGCGGAATAACGATTTTCAAAGTCACTAGAAGAATAATGAGCAAACCTCTGACTTCTATTAGCTAGGCCTGTGGTGAAAGCTAAGAGCGTGGTGGAAGAGAGGGAAGAAAGAAAATTAAGGAAATTGGAAAAAGAAGAGGATTTGGAGGACATGAGGGAAAAATGTTAAGAAAAAAGTCTGAGAGAAGAGAGAATAGTAAGAAGGCAAAGAAGGATGAAGGATGAGGAGTAGGATTTTATGGAAGAAGGTGTAGATAGAAAATGATGCAATAAAAAAGAAAAATAAGAAGGTTAGGAGGACATTAGGTAGAGAAAGAAGTTTGAAAGAATGCAGATTATGAAGGAAGAGAAGGGAGGGAAACGGAATTAAAAGAAATAAGATAAGGAAAAGGAAAGAAGAAAAATAGAAAGACAGGAAGAAGAGGAAGAGAATATGCGTGGAGGAAAGGAATAGCGGGAGAGGAAGAGAATACATTGAAGGAAGGGAATAGATGGAAAGACAAGGAAGGAGAGAAAAGAATATGAGAGAAGGAAGGAATTGGGAGGAAGAATAAGATATAAGAGAGAGGAGTATGAAGAGGAACAGGAGAGCTGAAGGAAGAGAAAACAGTAATGATAGGAAGAGGAGGAGGATGTAAGATGAAAAAGGAAGTGAAAGGAAGAGAAGGATGGCATGATGGAAAGAAAAAGAAGTAGGAAGAAGAAAAGAATACATAAACTAACGGATGGAGGAAATATAGAGAGCAAGGGAATAAACAGAAGGAAAAAAGATAAGAAACATGTGGAAAAATATCAAGAAGAAAGTAAAATGTAAATAATACTTATGTTTTCTCTATTATTTGTTTCCTTCATCTGTTTTTCTTTCTCGTGCAGCCTTTTTTTTCCCCTCAAATGGGTTATTCTTGTTTGTTAAAAGGAGGAGGAGGAGAAGAAGAAAGTGGAGAACAAGGAGGAGGAGAAGGAGGAGGAACTTTTTTTTATAATTTCATTTGTTTTTCTTTCTCGTACAGACTTTTCTTTCCTCCACTGCGGTATTCTTGTTCGTTGGAAAAGGGAAGAAGAGGAGAAGGAGGACGACGACGAAGTGGAGGAGGAGGACGAGGAGGGAGAGAAGGACGAGGAGGAGGAGGACTAAGAAGAGGAGGACGAGGAGGAGGACAGAGTGTTTCCCCCAGTCCTTGCTAAACGTGTCCCCCTCTCAGCAGCTTTAGTCTTCCCGCAGAAACAAATACTTGAAATATTCCCAAGCATTCCTCACTCAGTTGGAATTCCCGTGTTTCCTTGTTAAACGTGACTTTTTGTTTCACATCAACTGCTGGTAAAAATACTGAAAGTCGCGCGAATTCCATCCTGTTTTTTTTTTGTAACTTTATTCTTTATTCGTTTTCTGAGCGAAGGGGAAAACATATTGTAAATGGATGTGGAAGATAGATAAGTTAACAGACGTAATTATTATTTCTGTATCTACGCCATAAGCAGGATAGAAACTTGGAGATTGTTATCGATTGTGAGAAATAATCCAGCATTCCATTATCACAGAAAAAGGAAATTATGACAAATGTATATGAAAAAAAAAAATAATAATGTGGAGATTGATCGACGTATATCCAGCTATTTTCATAGTTTTCCATCCCCTCCATAAGACCGTAAATTATAGTGAATGTGGGAAAGAAAACGGAAAAAAACATTTATTTTCGTAATATACGGAAGAAAAGGAAAACATTAATCAAAATGTATAAAATGATATAGAAAAAAATAACACACACACACACACACACACACACACACACACACACACACACACACACACACACACACACACACACACACACACACACACACACACACCTATCC
>CM035209.1:1992825-2019755 GCA_020233015.1 Callinectes sapidus | reverse complement strand
TCTCTCCTCTCTCTCTCTCTCTCTCTCTCTCTCTCTCTCTCTCTCTCTCTCTCTCTCTCTCTCTCTCTCTCTCTCAGCACGCCGTGATCTTCCAGGTGACCGCTGGTTCTCAGGTAGCTGGGGTTCTCCTGTGACATTCCTCACCGTGGCATTACAAATAAGTCGTTCCCGGTGCGAGGGTTCCTGTCCTTTGATCTCGCTGCTGCTGTTTGTCGCCTTGCGCTGTTCGGGCATGTTTCCTCGACTAATGGTATGGAAATAGCGATTAACACCTTTTGCGCAAACGATTGGAACGAATAGTGCTTCTACTTTTACTACTACTACTGCATCATCATCATCATCATCATCATCATCATCATCATCATCATCATCATCATCCCTACCACCACCACCACCAGTACGCATGTTATGTGGAGATGAACATTTGATTTGTGTCCCTGATGCACTGCCGGCCACACTGTCCCTCGAAACTCACCTCCAGCAAAGCCTCAATCCGTAAAGAGTTTCATCTCCTCCTCAAAAGGCTCTAGTTTAAGTGACACTGTTTTTATGGGTGTGTTTTTTTTTATGGTTCTAGTGGTACATTAAAATTTTTACAGTACTAACAGGAGAAACCCTCGTGGTAACTTAGTTAATGTGGCGTTTGTAAGTAGTTATGGGGAGGGAGAGTTGACTATCTTGATAAAAGGTCTCTGTACGAGTTATTGAGACGACGAGAAGAGAGAGAGAGAAGTTGCTTTATCTACATATACATATCCCCTTTATTATCTCTATCCAGTAAAGTATATATGTTGATGGAATGTGTCATCTCTTCTTCCTTAATGGCGTCTTGATTCTCTTCCTTCTCTCATGTTGCATATATTAGTGGCTTGTTGTTCTTATGAGGCTGAGTGGTGGGCATAGGTGGATATGTTTCATGCAAGGATAGCCACGTGTAATCCCGGTGGCTACTTGCAACTCTCCTTATTCTCTTGTGTTTCTGTTTTTGTGTATTTTTTTCGTAGTTACTGGTCTTCTGAACTTGCTAACTGTACGAGTATGCTTTTTTTTTTTCATTCTCGTGGTCTCGAAGAATTAACATCTATACATATTCACGTTTTAGTTATGTCAATCTCACTATTTTTCTGTTATTCATCCCTTCCTTTGGTAAACTCTAGAATTCTACCCTTTTTTCGTTTCCTTACATATACTTCACATTCCCTCCGCCTCATTATTGCAAGAGTTATCTGATACCTTCACTCTTCCATGCCTTTCACTAGTAAACCCTTGAACTCGCTACCTTGTTTGGTTTTCAAGTCCTTTACATCTAAACTCTGATCTTTTCGGTTCCCTTACATTTGCTTCTCATTCCCTCCACCTCAGTAATGCAAGAGTTATCTGATATCTTCACTCTTTCATGTCTTTCACTAGTAAACCCTTGAACTCCCTATCTTGTTTTGTTTCTCAGTCTTTTACGTCTCTCTCTCTCTGTAGTGCTCCAAGAGAGAGAGAGAGAGAGGGGTGTATCAGAATATTCTAGGAACTAAGTTGCCTTCTGTTTTCTGGGAAATCCTGTTTTACTTTACCCTTTTATCATATTTTTCCCTTTCCTTTTTTTTTTTCTTTCCTTTATTATTACTATTTTTTTAGGGAAGAGGCAGCTGACCCCGGTTTTCTGCCTATGGTTTGTCTCCACGTAAAAAATAAAAAGGCAGACACAAGCATAGCGTAATGTGGTGCGTGGCTGATGTGTTCCTGCTTGCCTTTACTCGCCGGCCAACACTTCCTTTCTGGTGTTTACATTCCCAACACAGCAGCGTCTCTTACCCTCTCTCTCTCTCTCTCTCTCTCTCTCTCTCTCTCTCTCTCTCTCTCTCTCTCTCTCTCTCTCAGCCGTGTACTGTGGTGATGTCCTCCCTCACCACCCGATCTGTCTTTGTATTTGATTTTTGTTCTTTTTTATAGGTTTTGGGTCTCGTATAGAAGTGATGTTTTATTTTGTGTGTCTCTTTTTTTTTTTTTTCTTTTTATCTTCTACTGTCTCTTACTTCCTTGTTTTTTTATTTATTATTTTTTTATGAAGAGTCGTATAGGAGTGAAGCTTTGTTTTGTTTGTTTCTTGTTTTTTCTGTTTCTTTTTATCTTCTACTGTCTGTTACTTCCTTTTTTTTTTCTTTTTTTTTTTTTGAAGGGTCTCGTGTTGGAGTGAATCTTTGTTTTGTTTGTTTCTTGTTTTTTTCCTTGTTTTATCTGATCCTCTGTCTCAGCTTCCTTGTTCTGGGGGTTCTCTTCAGTATACTCGCCAGGCCACGACGCCTCACCACCCACCCAGCCAGCCAGCCCCACCTAACGCTGTCATCCACGTCTTGTCCTGTCACATCCATCACTGCGTTCCTCCCTTCAGTGTATCCATAAAACCTTCCCTCTGCTCCTCCATCTCTCCAGCGTTCTCCTCTCCGCGCACTCATCTCTCCTCCATATGGTCCCGTATTAATTCAGCGTTCTCTCTCTCTCTCTCTCTCTCTCTCTCTCTCTCTCTCTCTCTCTCTCTCTCTCTCTCTCTCTCTCTCTCTCCTGCTTAATCATTTATCCGAAGAAGAGTTATCGTCCACCAAGAATATAGAAAGTAATGTACGGGCTGCGTTTGTATGTTTATTGAGTCGTTTTAAGAATACGTTACTGCTTCCGGCTTGTTTATTACTATTATTATTATTATTATTATTATTATTATTATTATTATTATTATTATTATTATTATTATTATTATTATTGTTATTATTGTTGTTGTTGTTGTTGTTGTTGTTGTTGTTGTTGTTGTTGTTGTTGTTGTTGTTGTTGTTGTTGTTGTTGTTGTTGTTGTTGTTAGTAGTAGTAGTAGTAGTAATAATATCATAATTATTATTGACAGTAGTAGTGGTAGCAGTACTATCAGTAATAATACTGGTGGTGATTACAGTAGTAGTAGTAATAACGACAGCAACAAGCCGAGAATAAGAACAAAATCGACTATAATAGTAATAACGTCAATAGTAGTAGTAGTAGTAGTAGTAGTAGTAGCAGTAGCAGTAGTAGTAGAAGTAGCAGTAGTAGTTGTAGTAGCAGTAGCAGTAGTAGTAGAAGTAGCAGTAGTAGTTGTAGTAGCAGTAGCAGTAGTAGTGGCAGCAGCAGCAGTAGCAGCAGTTATTGTTGTTCCGGTGGAATGGTTTACATTTTTCATTCACTACATATCTTCCTACACAAGCGTAATTAATAGTTACCAGTGATGGATGGTCGACTTTCTTTCACGTCCCAGTACTGAATGCCGAACCAGCACATCAGTAAGCATGCTGGTCAACACACACACACACACACACACACACACACACACACACACATACACACACACACACACACACACACACACACACACACACACACACACACACACCGCAACTCACTGTGATCACCACTAAGGTTCACACAACTTTAAAACCTTTGTATCTGAGGAATGCAGCGTAACTCTAAGCCTTCTCTCCTGCCTCACAGAATCTTGTGTTTCCAGTGGACCACAATCTTAAATTTTTCAACCTAACCTTTTCTAACCCAATATAGTCTAACTCAAAACCTTCCACAGGCTTTAAGTTATGGGAATTTTCAAAGGGGCTAATGACCCTTGTGTTAGTGAGTTCTATAATGTAATTGGGCAAGACTACAATTAGAACCCAACTAATCGTCTCTGTAGTTTTTGAAAATGTAATGTTTCACAAAATAGAATGTGTATGGAATAGGACTAACTTGACAACCTGACCTTTGAAAGAACAGGTATGTAGAAGGAATATTCTTGTTTGGGTAAGCTTCTATAACCTAACCTAACCTAACCGAACCTCTGAAACCTTTCATAACAGTGTGGATGAGAGAATAAAGTTAAACAAAGTAAAAGCAAAGCTCTGGATCAAAATCGTGTATCAGAACCTACCTCTCATCCCTATAACCAATAAACAGTCCTGAAGAGAACAGACTTTCACAAAATAGAACCGAGTAAGGATATATGCGGTAAAACGAATGTGACAACTAAACTATTCATCTCGTGGTCTTTGAAAACGTTCCTGAAGTAGGGGCAACTGCGGCAAACTATGAGAATCCAACTAGTAACATCTGTGGCTTTGAAAACAGTATTGGTGATTGAATAACGCTTCACAGAATAGGAAGTCTGGCCTCAACACTTTTGGCTTTTGTAAACAGTCGTAGTGAGGGAACAGTTCCACCAAAAATAGAACCAAATCTTGAAGTGTCGGTGGTAAATCTTCTATGAGAAAACAGCGCTGAAGAGGGAATAAAGTGTCGCCAAGGAGCACCTCCACCTGATAGCGTGCTTTGGCCTTTGAGAATGGTGGCGAGGAAGTAATAAAGCTTTACAATATAGGAGCGTCTGGTGGATGAGATTCTTAAGGGAACCCATCCAATAACTTCTGTGGCCTTTGAAAACAGTACTGAAGGGGAATAAAATTTCACCAAATAGGGAGCCAAGCTGGGAGTGTCTGGGCCAAGTGAACACCACCATTCATCAGCTGGGCGGCGCCGCAGGGTTGTCAACACGCTCCCTTGACTTATTGTCCCCCACGCCTTCCTTTGTCCTCGTCCTCCGCCGCGCCACGCCACCATTCAGGGACATACTTTCATTGTGCTCTCTTGTCCGGGACTGACTGATGTTTATATAGTTTTCTGAATGTTTCGTCCCGACCGTCAGTACAATCAGCAGCACTGTGGAGGGGGGGGAAGTTGTGGCGTGTTTTGGGTGGTGGTATGTGGATACGACCTGCTTTTCGTGTTTTACGGTGTGAAGGACGCTGAGCAAAGACTAATGAAAGATAATAAGACAGAAGAAAAATGAATAAAGAAAATTAAGATAAAAAGCGCAGCATCTGAAGAAAAAAATGATAAAACGGGTTCCACTCAGACTGGCAGGTTCGGTTTCAGGGATGTCTTGATGCTCCGCCTCAGGTGAAGTTGAAGTCATAGGAAGGGAGAACGAACATAATCTGGCAGAGACTTTCAAATTTACTACATAAGATGACTAAAACATCATCCTGGAGACAATAGCGGTGTAAAGTGTAAGGCATGGAACAGCAGACGCAGAGTTTCAAGCTTTACAACTGAAAAGAAAAAGACAATTAAGTTGGAGGAAAAAGTGAAGAAAAAAAACAACAACAACAGAGAAAGACATAGCTTGGTAGTGAGAAGGATGGAGGAGTGTAGATTACATTAATAAAGTGATAAATCATGGAGAAATGGATTCAGATAGAGTTCCAGAGTTTATAATTGAAGAGCATGAACGTGGAGTTAATGATTAACTCTTGCACTAGAAAAATGGATAGAATAATGAATGAGGGAGTAACTGACAATCACTCGTGAAACAATTATGAAACACAACTGATACTTTTCTGCGTCCCTCAGCGCTCTTAAACATTTATTAATGCAATTACTTCCTCTCCCAACTCCAGTAACTTTAGCTATCTTCTTCTCTAACTCGTAATTTTTTTTCGCTCCTTCCACGTTTGTAATTCTGGTTGGCCTCTTCCTCTTTGTTGTAATTTATGTGATTGTGGTCTTTTCTTCGACTTGTAATGCTTGGTTGTTTCTTCCCAAGACCTTCAAATTTTTAGTTTTCTCCCATGTGTTTTATTCATTCATTTCCTCTCTTCACTTTGTTCTCTTCCTCGAATTGTAGTGTAAGTTGTTCTCTTTCCCGACTTTGTAATTTCAGTTGTTTCCTTTCTCGTCTATTATTACTAAAGTTACTTCCTGTTAAAGCTCGTGGTTTTAGACGTTTCCTTCTTCCTTTGGTAACCACAGTTGTTTCCTTCATATTCTTGCATAATTCTACTCGTTTCTTTATGTGATTTTTGTAGTAAATTGACTTGCTTTCTTCGTCTTTTGCGATTTTAATTCCTTTTCTTTACTTCGTGTTCATTTCCTTACTCGACTTTAGCAGCCGTTGTGTCATTGCACTGGTAACACATTGGGGTTCGTGTTACACCCAAGGTTCCGCTGCAGTTCATCACAATTAGCGGTAAGGAGAACTTAGAATGTTTAAGCACGCTACCCCACTCCTGGCCTGGTGGGGGGTCGATGTGCTGGAGCGAGGGAGGGAGGGGGTGGGGTCCGGGTCACTGGGTCAGCAGGATGCAGCTCTTGCCATTAAGTGTGATGAACACCCTCAGGCAACACCAAAGCCTTATTATAATGGAATAAATGCACGTGTAATTATCATGGACGGATAAGTAAAAGATGATTCCAAGTGTGTGTGTGTGTGTGTGTGTGTGTGTGTGTGTGTGTGTGTGTGTTTCTGCCTAGAGGTTGACCAACACTACTTTCTTGTTGCAGGTTTGTGATCGAGGCGACCCATGTGTGTGTGTGTGTGTGTCCGGGTTTGCTGTGCCTTTGAATGTCGGTCGGCAGGTGTATGTGGCGCACACAGGTGCTCCAGCCGTGTTACAAGTGCCACTCACCGCTTTTCATGCTCTGAGTTGCTCACCAGCTCCCCTTTCTGGGCAAGGTAGGCAGGTGGTTGGGTCACTATGTCACAAGAACTATATTTTAAGAAATAGAAAACTTGTGCTAGATATTTTTGTTGTCCAATGATGAATGTGAAGTTTTTCAAGTTGGAAAATTCTGATCCTGTAAGCTCTTTAGGTATCTATATAAATCAAAATGGTTATCTCTCTCCCTTCAGTACACTGAAAATTATAGAATTCTTTTTTCATTTTTTGTCTCGACGGTCATACAAATGATATTGAGTATTTGAAATTCATAAATTCAGTTTATGAAACGTATATTGTTATATAAACTCAAAATTGGACATTATATATATATATATATATATATATATATATATATATATATATATATATATATATATATATATATATATATATATATATATATATATATATCTTTGTGTGATGCAAGAAGTTTTACTTCTGAAATTCGAGTTTTAAACATATCTGCACGTCTAAGTAAAGTAATACATGTTTGTCTCTCTCTGACACTCAAAACTAGATAAAAAATTTTGGCTTTATTGACATGGGCTATTTTGAGTAAAATAAGTCCTATTTTATATAGTATTTTGTTATATTGCTGTGTCAAATAAATGTCTCTTTACAACACACTAATAAAAAAAGTTGGACAAAAGTTTTTGGCTTTCGTATGCACGTGTGTTGCGGTCCGAGGAGTGTCACGAGTTATTCCAAGTCTAACATTCCAATTCTTTATGTTGAAATGTTATGTATTGTATATAAGCAAAACAATGGCATCTTTTTCTTCTTTAGCACTCAAACTAACTGAACAGAATTTTACGTCTTCCGGGTAAACTTTCTTTGTGGTCAGGGGAATGGTATGAGCGTAGCATGTTTTTAGAACCCGAATTTATTAAGTATCTGGGATCTTTATAAGTAAAACAATAAAACATCTGCCTCCCTTTTTATCATTTATACAATGTCATAATTTTACGGGAATTTTTGGGCTAAAGAAAACCTATCAATGGAAACCTATGTGAATCCGCCCCGTTTGGGAACCGTTACTGCTAACCTAACTTCGGACTTTGATCAGGATTCGAACCCATGCACTTGAAGACCCTTTGGCCCTCAAAGCGAGTAGGTACTTTCAATACTTGACAGACCTTTATTGCTTTCCTGTGAATCCTCTTTGTAGTGCAAGAAGCATCGCGAACAATTGTATCTTTTATAATTTGGAAACTATAAGTAAAGAAAAGAAAATGTTTGTCATCCTCCAGTGCATTCTGAAATAAGCAGAAGTTTCCTTGTGACCTCTTTTTGTAGTGCAAGAAGTATCACGAGCAATTATATGTTCTACAATATCAATTCTACGAAATATTCTGAGATCTATATGAGAAAAGAAGAGATCTGTTTTCCTCAAGTACATTAAAAACTGAACAAAACATTATGGCCTTGATGTGAACTCTGCAGTGTAAAAAAGTGTCATGAGTCCTGCATGTTTCAAAATCCCGGTTCTATCAAAAGTCACCAGCAAAACGCCACACTTCTATATGGATGGTGTGAGGAGGAAGCAGAACACTGCACGTGCCTCACCCTTAGTTAACATGCACTAAACTATGAAATGTTTTGGGCTTAGCGTGTGTGAAATAAACCCACTTTTCTTATTCTATATTGGTCGTAGGTTCGCATTACTTGTGTTGGTATTAATATTCCTGACTCTTCGATCACTGGTTATGGAAACGTGGTATTGAAAGCCGCTTCTTTATTGCTGTGGTTGCCCTGTATTCACGCTCAGAGTAGTGTTGAAAATGAGAGAGAGAGAGAGAGAGAGAGAAAAAAAACACGCTGAAATTTAAAAAAAAGGAGAGACGTGGTTTTACTGGAAAGGAATTTACATCGAGTTATTTTTTCTCTGTGATTTTTGAGAGAATATACACTGATCGAATTTTGTGGATTAAAGTGAATAGGAGTTTAGTTTCATCTTTTCTCGGTATAGATATATTCAAGATAATGTATTGTAACTGCAGGTGTGGCTAAATTTACGAGTTAAAAAGTTATAAACAGTATTATAAAATCAGATGTTGAGAAGTTGTCAGCCACAGTTTGCTGTGAAAAGTTGTTAAATATGTTATACAAAAAATGTGTTAAGAAAGAAGGGAAAAAATAATAAAAAAGGTATTCGTAATGGAAACATTGAAAGAGGATGAGGATTGATCGAGATTCTGATATGTATTGGTCTTGATGGCTTGTAATTTTACCAGCGATGCATAACTTTATTTTCGATATGTATTTTTTGGTGTAAGAAGTGTAACTGGAGAAAGTAAAAATGAAGAGTGGTACTGAAAAGCCCACTCAGGTGCCTGTCCCCCCAAAAAAAAAAATGTATACATATATTATAGGAAGGTTTTTTTATATATATTTTTTATTAATATCTTTTATGTTTTGTCGCTTTAACATTTTTCTTTGTTTGTTTGCACCAGTGAATCAGTCAAAATATATTTTTACCATTTTTTTTATATATGTTTTTGTCAGACATCGTATTCTTTTTTCGTTCTTGTCTTTGTATCTCGTCACTCGCTTTACTACCTGTATCATTATTTTCATTAGGTGTTACTTGCACAATTACTTTTCTTTGTTGCGTAACACTTCTCTAATTCCCTTTGTTGCCAGCAGCTGACATATTTCTTCTATTCTCTGTACACTTTTTACTGTTCTTGTCTGTTCAAGTATTTATTCAATTACCTTTGTTACTCGCACCATTATGCCTCAGTCTCCTTGGTCTTGCTCACTGTATATACGACTATCATAATTTTCTCTCACTCATTACATCCATCAGCATAATTCCTTCTCATTTCACTATTGGTCGTATTCAAACCTTTATTATAGTTGGACGGTATTTCACTTTTGTTCGCCTTTGTTATGTTCGACCAAGGAAGGCGGTAGATTTATGAGGTTGTGTGAGTCTATAGTATCAATATCTCTCTCTTTCTTTCCTTGTATTTTTATTAAGGTGTCTTGTGTCATGCTAAGTAATGCTATGTTGATTATGTTATATTTTTGGCCATTAACTCTTTTAGTACTGGGACGCATTTTTACCATGAGTTTTGAGGTGTGATTAGATTTTAGTGATATTAGAAAGGTTAATGGCCAAAATGTTCACCAATCCTATTTTAATTATAATTCTAACTCCTATTCTAATCCCTACATAAGTTTCTGAAGCTGTATGAATCACTAAATATGGTATTGAAGTGACGTTCATTTTATGGCTTTAGTCATGTGTTGGGTTAGGTAAGTGATTTTGTGTTAGATAATGCTAGACTAGATTATAACTTTCAATTGTTAAGGTTACGTTAGGTTAGGGTGGATTGGTAATGGCATGTTAAAACTATGTCACACTATAATTTGGTTAGATAAGGTTAGGTTGGGTTGGATAGGTGATGGCATGTTAGAATCATATCAAACTATAAATTGCTTTTTGTTATGAGAGCCACTTTCCTTCCATCGCCTTGGTCATGTGCTGCAGTTAGATATTCATGGCTGTGGTAAGTTACTGTCTTAACTCATGGCATTTTTTTGATGAGAGGACTGACATAAGGAATGACGTATTTCCCCGATTTTTTTTACCGTTTTTTTCGTTGGGTGGGCGAATGATTGACATTTAATTTCTTTTTCATATTTCTTTTATCAATTCTGCGATTGCTTTTGAATGAAATACTGAGATTTTTATTACAATTCTGAACATTATTCCTTTCCAATTGTCATCAGAACACCACAACTCCTTTCTCACAAAACGACGAATTGCTGATGTGATACACGCACACATGCTCTTATATATATATATATATATATATATATATATATATATATATATAGTATATATATATATATATATATATATATATATATATATATATATATATATATATATATATATATATATATATATATATATATAAAACATGTCTTTTACTTTTAATTTCCATATTGATGATTTCCATTAAACCTTTTTTTTCTTCCTTTTTTGCATGTGAACACCAGTACTCCTTTCTCACAAAATGATAGGATACTCGTAGTTATGTTCATTATTTTTATGGTTAATTTGATCTATATACAGCATATGTCTTTTACTTTTATCTTCCATATTGATCACCACTGAATATTTTCTCATGAGAGGGAATTATTAACACGATCCCTTTGAGCACTTTGTTTCCGTCTCCATGAAAATGTCTGCACTACGACTCCAGGCATGCGAGCTACTGCGTTATCGGTGATATTAGTATTTTTAGGTCATGGCTTTCTCCGTACGAATTTTATTGCGTGATATTTTCTTTTCACTGCTTTACTTTGACAGTCTCTCTGGGTTTTTTCTTTTAACTTTTCTCTAATTTTTTTGGTCAAGTATTTATGGTAGCATATTTCGGGAAGTTTATCGAACACATCTTAAACCCCATTGATCCATTCATAGCGCCACACTTTCTTTAAAGACAAGTAGTGTAATATTCTCTTCGAAATATGTAACTGCATCAATTTTTTATTTTTTTTTTATTTTGGTGAAGAGTATTTCTTGTTTTTCTTGTCATAATTTTGCATAAATTCCGTGACTTTTGGGCAAGACGTCAAATTATTAAATGTTTTTAACTATTTACTTATTGTTTTATGTAATTTATGTCATCAACTTGTGTGTGTGTGTGTGTGTGTGTGTGTGTGTGTGTGTGTGTGTGTGTGTGTGTGTGTGTGTGTGTGTGTGTGTGTGTGTGTGTGTGTGTGTGTGTGTGTGTGTGTGTGTGTGTGTGTGTGTATCTATCTCTCTATCTATCTAATTTATTTATCTTCTTTCGTTTCATAGAATCCTTCGGTGTGAAATGATTTAGCTTCCTCCGTGTAACAGTGATTACTTGATCACCTCAAGCAAACTGTATTCAAACAGTATTCAATTCAAAGCGAATTGATAATTTCTGTCGTAATCACTGTCTGGTGTCAAAGCTCACCGTCACAGGTAGCAGTAGTTGCCTAAAGCATAATTCGTATTAAGTCAAGTAATCAAGAAAACTGTACGTTGCAAACCAAGGTGAACTCACTATTTTCTCATAGTTAATGTGAGGTGTGAGATGATTTACCTCACTGCCATGTGCATCATTCTCTCGTGGACGAAAGGAAATCATTATTCTTTTTAAATCAAAGAAACAAATTATAAAGTTATAACCTGCCGAGTGATTTTCTCACTTATAAATTTTCTGTTGCATGGAAATATTCACCTCCCACCAAGCGCAGTAGTTACTTTCCTAGCGTGGCAGGACAGGATCACCAGTGCAGCGTGAGTCACCCGTGGCTCTCGTGATTGTCGTGCTGATAAGACGAGGCAGGGACGCCGCTGCTGGACTGATTGCTCTGTCATTGCCTCCTTCCCCTTACTTGTTAATTAATTGTTCTTTTATCTACTGTTGGTCAGATGAGAGAGTTTGTTATCATGCTGATCTCATTTCTTGTTAATTAATTGCATTCATATCTCGTTGCGGGGTTGGATTAGTTATTTCATGTAATTTTCATCTCATTACTTGTTTAATTATATTTTCACTTACATTGTATTTTTAATTAAGTGTAATTCTCTCTCAATGTCCGTATAGTTATTAATGCAATTGTATTTCTTGTTCATTAATTGCCTAGATATAATTTATTCTTATTCCTTATCAATTAATTGTGTTTTTATCTCATTGCTGCCTAAATGAGTTACCATATTATCATTTTTACTTCATTACTGATTGGTCTGATTGCATTTCTTTTCAAATACTCCATGAAATTATCGTTTGCACTCATTACATCCTAATTTATACCAGTTTTGGCATATCCCTTCGCTTATTACTTTGGTAACTTGTATTTTTTTTTTCCCTATTTTAGTAAAATTCTTAATCATTGCATCAAGTTTTTTTTCCCTCCCACTATTTGTTTCTTTCATCATATTGCTGTCAGTTCTAACTCATTGATTGATTGTTTTTTTTTTCATGATTATGTTAAACTAATATCATATTGTTTGAAAATTAATTGCATTGGTGTCATTTACGTTTCATTATGTGTTTGATTAATTGTATTGCCATGTTTTGCATCCTATTAGTGTGATCATTGCGTCATTATCATTTGCATCTATTCAGTTCATTTTCAATTGGCTCTTATTAATCACGTTAAAGCTGCGCTGTATTAAAAAAAGATCAGTATCAGAATGTTTTCATGTTTGATGGATCTAATGATCGTTGAGGAAGCTGCAGTATATATAGTATTGGGCGGCGCTGGTGTTATAAGGGGTATTCCATAATCATAGTGTTGTTTTTAAGAATATCCTAGGGTTTTACACCAATAACAATAAGAAAACAGTAAAGGCTAAACCAGTAAGTATTTTAACAGCTGTGCTTCAGTTTGGTAGATATTCTATTCCGTCTTGTATGTATGTATATATGTATGTATGTATGTATGTATGTATGTTGATTGACCGGTCTGTCCAGCACGAGTTGTCCATTTATTTAGTAATTTGATTATTTTGTTGTTTCCATTATTGATGTTGTTGTTGTTGTTGTTCACAATTTTTTGGTTTGCTAAACTAATTTTAGTGTCACTGTGTAGAGATTCCTTGCCTCACCCTCAAACATCCTGACTAATCCAACAATCCAGTGGCTGGTGGTGGAATGTAATAAGCCTTTATGAGATCTTGAATGCCTATAAGAAGAAACTCTCCAGCCCCTCCACTATGGCTGAAGAAATGAGGCTTATGAGTTTCGCTTGGAATCATTTTACTTTTTTCGCTGTTTTCGTGAAGTCATAGATGAGTCTTACATTTTCCTCGGTGACTCCATTTCTTTGCAGTTCTACCGCAATCTCATCCCACTTTCTATGTTCCTCTCAGTCGTCTTCTCTCAACTGGTTTTCGCATGTTCCTTAAAGCGGTTCCTGGATATCACTGATCACGAATTAAAGATTTCAAGGAACCCTTATGATCTTTGAATCCTGAGGCGCACCGGTCTGAGTCCTGGCCAGAGTTTAGTATCGAAAGGGTATCCCCTTAGGGTTACTATTCCCAAGCGGCAATACAGGAAGCACCGTCCTGAATGAATTAGTGGAATTTGGCCGAACGTGAACGAAATAAGCGAATAATTGAAATAAAGAATAGATAAAGTAGATGCATCAATAAATTAACTAAAAACTAAAGTGGAAATATAAAGAAGTACTAAGATGAATGGAGGAATAAGTAAATAGAAACTGGAAACACTGAAAGACACGCTATTCCATCAGTCACTCTCTCTTCGCTGTCACTGGAACTTTTCGAAATCTCACAATGGATTTGTACCACAGCTGCCTCTCACCTAAGAAAAAAACAAAGAAGAGAAAGAGAAAAAAAGAGAAGAGGAGAAGGAATTGTAGAAAATAAAAATAAATGAATAAATCCTTTAAATCATTGCCACATTTAAAAAAAAAAACAAAGTAAAATCGCATCAGAACAGTTTAGCTTAGTACTAGACCACGTCACCTCACGGAAAACAATGACTTGCTCTCCCTCACATAACTTACTTCCCGCCACTGCTATCCGTTTTCGGCGTCCTCTACGCAGAAAGCCCCGCCAGATCTATCGACATGAGTTATGGTAAAAGCAATACACCTAATACTCATGTCTTATTCAGTGGATTACTCTTCCCTTGCTCTCCTTTGTACATAAATCACGATAACGTCTGTTCAGTAAAAATCACGTTCTCTGCAGCAGTGGTGGGTAAAATAAAGGTTTCGCTGTCAGTATTTACGTGTGGTTTGTGATACCGTATGCTTTTCCCCTTAAGCCTTTCTTTGCTTTGATATTTTTCCCCTCTCTAGTCAGAAATGTGTTTTATTTGTATTAACTTAGAAAAACGAAATTGGGTTTGTATTCCTTTATATGCACGTCTACATTCTTTCATTTAAGCCTTTATGTTTTACTTCAGCCTTTCCTTGCTTTGATGTTTTTTCCTCTACTCAGAAGGATGTTTTGTTTATTATTTTTTGTATTGTATATAAAGAAGGCGAAATCAATATACTCTTATCAGTGCCTTTATTCTCGTCTGATTTATGACTTTACGTACTTTGCTTAATCCTTCCATTACCGGACTATTTTTCATCTAGTGAGAAGTACGTTTCACACTTTTATTTGTTGTATCTGTTTATTTGATGTGTTGCTTAGAAGAAAGAATCAAGCTTTTACTCTGGCCACTGCTTTAAATGTTTGGTTGACATCTACGTACTCATAAACATTTTTTCCTTTATGAAATGCACTTCATGCCTGTTTGTTTTTTGTATCTCTATGCCTAACCTCTTCAGTACTGGGACATATTTTTTTATCACTAGTTTTGATGATTTTATTGACAATAGGAAGGGTCCATGGAAGTCAGAAGATTAATGGCAAGAGTCTGTTACATTTTGATCCCCACATGAGTTCCTGAGGCTGTATAAAATCGACAAATAGCCGAATAAATATGAAAATCGTTCCCAGTACTGAAGGGATTAATATTGTGTTGCTTCCTCAAAATGCTTTTATTCTTTATCACGGTAACGTCAGACGAGTACGATTTAAGTTCTCTGTAGGTTTACTGGTGAATAGTACCAATATTCAGTTCTAGTTTAGGATATTTACTTTATCTCTGGCTTTTTTCTCTCTGGTCATTTTTATTCTCCTATATTCAGAAGGCTTTTTGGTGGATCTATTTTGTATTGGTTTTGTCGAGAAAAGAGGGAATTAATCATCTTTTTTAGTATGTAAGATTCATGTTTCATTACCAATGTTGTGTTCTCTTCTCCAACAGTTTGCTCTTTTCCGTGACGTTTTAAGTATACTCTCTTTTTTCTTATTACTAGTAACGTCCTTTATCTTTTTGTTTTTCTTATTGCTTTCACTAATATTAATTTTGCTTAGAAAAGACAAAGTTAAACTTGTTTAGAAGCTGATAATATTTACATTTTAGTACGTATATTCGCATCTGTTCTTCTCCTGACCCTTTGACTATATTTTTTAGATTTTTTTTATATATAATTGTGTTTTTTTGTATTGGTCTCTAACATTTTTTCTTATGGGTAATATTCACATATCTCTTGCTTATGACTTTTTTTTTACTCTCACTTGTAGACAACTTTTCCTATAATAAGAAACAGTTTCGTTCATTTCTTATTGATCTATATTTCTGTTGGTTTCTTTGATGTTTGTGTAGCTTTAAAAAATCGAAATTAATCTTCCATACTCTTATATTCTTTTGATATACATGCACACCTCTTTACAGCGCTCTGAATATTAACGATGCGTGGCCACAGCGGCAAAAGGGTTAAAGTAAATGTCCTGTAAGTATTTTTAGCATCAGTTATCGAGTATTATGCATTGGATGGGGGGCGTTTTTATCGTCTAAAGTTCGGTTTGACTGATGTGAAAACGCTCATTTTTCATCCTTTCACTCTGGTATGGTGATTCAAATTAATTTTTGCTCGGTAGGCAGAACAGTTTGGTTTTGCAGCTCACGGCAGTTCTTTTTTTAACTGGAAGAGGAAGCTCCATTTTTTAATCAATGAATTAATAGGTTTATTTCTATTACCTTTCGACTCTGTATGCCTTATAACGTTGCTGATGGAGCACAGTAAGTCATTGTGTTAGTTTTCGTGGTGGACATGAACCTCTGGGCTGGTGAGAACCGTATGACATGGTTTACTTCACTGACAAAATTCTCTTAACGATTTTACTGAGAAGAAACATAACAACAGACAATGAACGCTTTCTATACCCCATGACTCCTTCAGCTGTCATTGTTACCTTGATATTTTACCCTAAACTTGCAGTACGTTCCATTGAAGTAGAGGCGAGGGTTTAGTAATTAAAGTATTGCTGTTCACACCAAGTCCACAAAGTTTTCCCGGTACGGTCGTAACTCCTTCAGGCGTCCTCGTGCAGCACCTTCTTCAGCACCAGTAACTTCTTCGTTCCCCTCCAGCGTTTGTTTTCCCAGTTGACGTTGTTTCCTAAGTTAGTGAGTCTCGCTTCTTCAACCAACCCCTCGTGGGACCTCGCCCTGTTTCTCAGTGTTACGTGTTAAATGTTGATGATGCAGTGTTCCTCCCGCTGCCTCGGGGTACGGACGGACACATAGACAGGTTGACAGACGCGTCCATGCCTCGGTGATCTCGCGGGTGGCAACAGAGCGACGAAACACGACGCGGAAATAATATTATGGGCGGAGGGAACCAGCGGGGAGTGAAGTGCGGTGGAATAAACTGAAGGGTTCGTGGTTAGGAAAAGGTGGATTGTGTGCAGCGTGTCATGACGGGAGTAGAAATGAGGGAAGGGTGGTGTGTTGGTGGTGACTGATGGAGGTCATAGGGGAGAGCAAAAGGTGAAGGAGTGTTTGTCTGCTGGTGAGGGATTCTCCAGGGAAGGAAGGGGAAACTACACACAAAACCAAGACAGGAATACAAGATAAGTCGAAGAAATTGCGAAAAATTATAGTACTTGTCATGTGAAAGGAGCAAATATAGAAGAACTTGGAATAAAGGGTGAATAGTAAAATATCCCAAGATAAAAATTTCTGAGGTAGGAAAATATAGGAACAAAGAATTTGACGATAGAAAAAAAAAAGAAGATTAAAGGGATAGGAAAATCAAGCAAAATATGTTCTAATAGTTGACGTTTTTTATTATTCAGATTAGTTGAATACGAATTATAGAGTATTTCGATTTATTAATGACCTCACTGAAACAGTAGTTAATATAGATGAATCCAAACTTACCCAAGTCAAACAATGGGAGAATATACAGCTCATCAATAATGTGACTATTATACGAAACAATTTAGTCTCGTGAGGGAGTCATAGGCGCTGGTGAGCTAGTGGTGGTGGAGCACAGGTAGGGTTGCTGGGTGCGGTGGAAGAGAAAGGGAGGAGGGATTGTGGTACTACTCACAGACTGCTCGGTGATGCCAGCCAGGCGGCAGTGCAGGTGTGCGGTGGAGCCCAGCTGGACGGACACGTTCAGGGTGAGCTGGTCATGCAAAAAGTGTGGCTGCTCCTCGGTGCCGCTACCCTCCTCGCCCTCCCTCTCCTCCAGGCACACTGCGGAGGGAGAAAAATATATTGTAGCATGAGTGGGAACGTAGACACTGTTGTAGCACTGGGGTAGAAAGACAAACAAAAAGAACTGTGTAAAACAGCAGCAGGAAAACAAGATTCGTGTAACATCCCGATCATTAAGAGAAGGCCTTAGTAACACACCGCAACACAGCGGCGGGAAGACAGATGTTCCTGTAGAAGATAGAGGCGAGGAATACTCACATAGAGTTCAGGGTAAAAGTAGTCTTGTGAAAAACATTAAAACAAACTTTCATGGAGAATTCAAGATAAGGAATAATTCACACATGCTTCTTTCAGCGTGTTCTCTTTCGCTTTATTTCTTCCAATAGTGTAGTGGTTTGTTCCTGTCTCTCGGTTAACTATTTTATTCTTTCGGGGGGACTGGCAATGGTAGTGTGCTGTTTTGTTTCCACTGTTTTGCTTGTTCTTACATAAAAAAAAAAAAAAATGAATGCTTGAAATGATAAAAAAACAAAGAATAAATGTTAGCACAAGAACACCAAAGCGAGATATATATATAATGTTACGCGTCGGTGTGTTTGTGTGTTCCCTGCTAAGCCACCGCTGCTGACGTATTTGCATTCCTTTGTCCGCGCGGCAGAACTGTGAGGACGGATTAAAGTCAGGAAAAAGAGTCTCATCTCGTAACTCCAACCCTTCCCTCGTCACTCCATTACCGGGGAAGTGAAGGAGAAACAGGACAGAGAGAGAGAGAGAGAGAGAGAGAGAGAGAGAGAGAGAGAGAGAGAGAGAGAGAGAGAGAGAGAGAGAGAGAGAGAGAGTCAAGGAAATTGTGAATATGCTGATCAGACTTGGCAAATACAACAAGGGTAAAGCAACAACACAAATGGAACACAGACACAGCACAACATGCAACACACATTCTCTCTCTCTCTCTCTCTCTCTCTCTCTCTCTCTCTCTCTCTCTCTCTCTCTCTCTCTCTCTCTCTCTCTCTCTCTCTCTCTCTCTCTCTCTCTCTCTCTCTCTCTCTCTCTCTCTCTCTCTCTCTCTCTCTCTCTCTCAAACTACAGGAAACTGAAATGAAGTGACTACAAATCTCGCGTGGCGTCGAAATACAAAGCTTCATAGAAATACTGATAATGTTGATTTGAAAGGTAATTGTGACAAAAGATAAGGTATAGTTCAATTTTAAAAGATAGAAGTGTAAATCGAAACTGCAAATTAAACGGGGTGGGATATGGATGTAGTTATTGCAAGTGAGGAGTGTACTGACTCGACGCAAAACGGAAAATAGAAGAACACCTCTTACTTATATATAGATAATTTCGTAGTGAAGAAATTAGAGGAATGTACTGCTATGCTACACTACTTCTTGAGGTTTTATTGTGATCGTGAACTTGTTATTATCAGTTAAACCTTTGAAGTGTTGCGTCACATATAAGAAGACATAATTAAGTACACTTGGTTGATAGTAGTAGTATCAGTTTTTTTTTTTTTTAACTGAGGTGTTTCGTCTAATCCTACAACTAAAACATTGGAAAGAGAAAAGTAGACCACTTTTTTTTCTTATACAATGTGTTTTTATGGGAATTTATGGGCTAAAAAAAGAACACCTAATGGATACCTCCTATCAGAAAGCCCACTCATTTGGGAACCGTTACCGCGAGAGGATGCCCAACCTCCCCTCGGACCGTGGCCAGGATTCGAACTCATGTGCTTGGGGGATCTCTCGGCCTACAGAGCGCACGTGATTTCACTGTACCACGGGGGAACCCTACCTTGTACAAGCACTGATTTTATTGTGAATGGAAACAAGCCAGGAAATATATATGAGGACTTGAAATAATATATTGTGGATTCTCGTCACATCTTGCATCTGAAACACAAGAAAAAAACAAACAAACCCAGATTATTTGGTAGTAAATAATATATTCCTTGTTGATTTAAAATTTGTCCACATACATCTATCATAAGCTTAAATCTTCTAAAATATTTTGTCATACATTGCATCTGAAACGAGATAAAAAGACAATTCAGTTATAGGAAAAAAAAAAACTTTAGTAAAATCCCGTTGGCAAAACTAAACAAAGAACAAAAAAATGGAAATAGAAATAAAGAAGTGTTTTTGGAGCTGACAAGTAATGTTGGTTAGGTTTGTGGTGGAACAGGAATAATGAAAGAAGATATTAATTTTTCATGTACGTGGAAGGAAGTAAGAAATAAAAGAGAAAGAACACAGAAAAAAGAGGACACGCTTATGCACAAAAGAAAAAAAGATATGATAACTCGGAAACAGTGGAATTAACAGATGAAATAAGCTGAAAAGTTTGCTCCAGTCATTAAGGATTTTATTAATGGAAATATGCTTCACTTTACTTGTGTCTTAAATTTGCATTAATTCAATTCCTTGCCATTGCCTCAAGTCTTGTGATTAATGCGGATTTATCAGGATTTACCTTGTCAAGTCCATTTCACACTCAAAAGAAGGAAAAAAAACTCAATGAAATCTCCTTTAATCTTTCGTTTATGAAGAGAGAGAGAGAGAGAGAGAGAGAGAGAGAGAGAGAGAGAGAGAGAGAGAGAGAGAGAGAGAGAGAGAGAGAGAGAGAGAGAGAGAGATTACACATATCATCTCATCAAGACGAGAAACAAACATTCTGCGCTTTTCCTTACAAATGAGACTTTTATGTCTATATTCCGGAGACTGAAATTAACCTTTTTGATACTGAGACGCGTTTTTATATTTATTCTACTTACTATTGTCGATTTTATATATCTCCAGAAACTTATGTGGGGATTAAAATAGGACATAATCTGGCCATTAATCGTTTGACCTCCATAGTCCCTTCATAATGTAAATAAAATGGTCTAGTCATACCCCAAAACGTGTGGTGAAAATGTGTTCCAATGCTGAAGAGGTTAAGAGAAGGGGAATCTGATTGAGGCCTTCATTTGTGATAAGAGATAACAAGTGTCACATAAGTAAACCTCTCTGGGTCACTAATCATGATGAAATAGCAAATAATGAGTTAAAGCTTGATAAAGGTAAATATATAATGTATATACAAAATAATTGGTTCTGACATACCGGAACAGATGAAGTGAATGTATTTAAAAAGTTAATTAGGTTATGGAGAGTGTAGTAACTAGTGAATTTAACCCTTCAGAACTGGGAAGTATTTTTACCATGAGTTTTGCGTATGATAAGACGGTTATAATTATACCAGGAAGGGTCTATGTTGGTCAGAAGATTAATGGCATGAGTCTTTACTATCTAAATCCCTCCATAAATTTCTGAAGCTACATAAAATCCTCAAATAGAAAAATGAATAAAAAAACTGTGTCATGGTACTGAAGGTGTTAAAAAAGCCAGATTTAGGGAAGAGGATTGATGGTCGGTAAAAAGAGGCAGCCATATCGCATACAAGAACAACCACGCGGAGATCTGATAACTTCTCCTATTTTCATACGATATCGTTACGCAGCAGACCAAAACGAAGAAGCGAATCCATGACACAGGGAAAAAAGGCAAGAAATGTAGTGAGAAGGTGAATGAAAGGCGTGTGGGTGTCCTGACAGTCACTGGGAGAGACAAGACTTGTAGTGAGATGCAGATTGTGTTCCTGAGTCTTCCCTTATTCATGACACAGGGAAAAAAGGCAAGAAATGTAGTGAGAAGGTGAATGAAAGGCGTGTGGGTGTCCTGACAGTCACTGGGAGAGACAAGACTTGTATTGAGATGCAGATTGTGTTCCTGAGTCTTCCCTTATTCATTCACCTTCCTACACACGTCTTCAGATTTCACAGAGAAGAAAGAGAGAGAGAGAGAGAGAGAGAGAGAGAGAGAGAGAGAGAGAGAGAGAGAGAGAGATAAGAAACATAGATACAAAATAGATCTAGACAAGTGATATGAAAAAATAGATGCAGTAACATGGAAACAGGATGAAATACGAGCATAGGAATGATAGAATAAAGGGGAGGAGAAAAGAAAAGAGGATACATGGTGGAAGGGAAAATCTAGGATAGGGGAAGGGAGGAGGACAGGAAAAATAAAAATCAGAGAGAGAGAGAGAGAGAGAGAGAGAGAGAGAGAGAGAGAGAGAGAGAGAGAGAGAGAGCGAGCGAGAGAGAGAGAGAGAGAGAGAGAGAGAGAGAGAGAGAGAGAGAGTCGGGTAGCCAAAAGCACTCTAACATTCTTGTCGTGTTTACCACAATACAACTCGAAAATACTCCTCCTTCTTGTCCGGCAGAAGTCACTTAATGTCTGCTGAGTAAAGGAGGGCTCGGAAACACACTATTATTGGCTCGGCCCTTCCTTCCTTCTTTCCTTGCTTCGCTGCGGGCTAAGAAGGAGCAGCAGGAGGAGCAAGGGGAGGAGGAGGCGCACGGGGACAAGGAGGAAGGGTAAAAGAGACTAGAAGCTGGCCAAATTGTGTCTTTATATTTCTCATTAGATGCGGTGACTTCAAGAGAAAAGGTAGGAGTTTCGGCGCAAAAAATGTCAAGTAATACGAGGCGAGGAAAGAGATGATTGTAAAATGTTGAGCAAGTTTGATTAAAAGACCGAAAGGAATATGAAGTTAAAAAGTAGTAAGATGAGAGATAATAAAAGATCCGGCAAAGATAGCGGAAAGAAAATGATACACAAGTTAGATTAAAGAGGAGAGGAATATGAAACTAAAAGTAAGAAGGTAGGAGTTGATACAAGATTCGACAAAGAGAACGAAAGGAAAATGTTTGGTACACAAGTTAGATTAAAGAGGAAAGGAAAACAAAAAAATGGGAAATGAAAAAAGAGAATAAAAGAAAGAGGAAACTATACAAAAAAGTCGTCTTGCGTTCACTGGAAAGTAAAAGAAATAGGAAATGAGTTGGATGAAAGATGAAAAAGAATAAAAGATAGAGGAAACTATAAAAGAAAAAAATGTATGACCGTGTTATAAAAGAAAAGGCGGAAATAGTGAGACATATAAGGTAAAAACCTTAGAAAATCATTAAAAGAAGAACAGAAAAAAATACTTGATTTTGAAAGGAGTGCTGAAAACTTTCTCAAAATCTATTTTGATCACTTATATGATAATTTCTTCTTTAACAAATAGTAAATTATCATAGTATAAATATCAGTAGGTAAATATAAAAAAAGCTGCTTATGAATAAGAGTTTCACCTCTAAACTTTGGAAGTGCGCATTTATAGAGTATTGTATTAAGAATAAGTCTTCCCAAAGTTGTGTAGCATTATGGGGATGAATGACAAGAATTATGACAAAGGGAAGAGTTGGAGGCAGAGGGAAGATTGCGTAATAAGGTGGTTAGTGCGGACTGCCGAGTCTGTAAGGATTTTTTAGAATGATATTATGAAACACAGAAAATTAAGAACAAAAAATAAATGAACCTAGAATACAGGAAACACGTCTGGAAGGAAAAAAAAAGAGAAGTAAGCAGCAGGAAAGGGCTTGGTAATTAGGTTTTTTTTAATGCCGAGTCAGTAAGGAGATAAAGAAAAATGTAGAAAGTCCTTCTCTTTGGGCTAATTCTTTTTTAGCTTTATGGGAACTAACATATTAGTGTGTTTTTTACTTTCATTGTTTATGTTCGCCCGCTTCCTCCTCTTACACATAAAAAAAGATGGATATAAGTACATAGATTTTATAAAGGGATTGACACTTGTTTTAAAGAATATTAGATCACTTGAATATAAACGATAGACGGATGTAAGTAGATATCTTTCATTACAGAGAATTGTACATATAACTCTGGTGTCTTGTAGCTTTCGTTATATGTTTTTTATGCTCCAAATGATTATCCCATCTTTGCATTGAGAAAAATCAAAGGGAGAAAAAATACTCTTAGAAGAATGTGCGAAACGCTAATAGTCAATTAAAAGCAGTAGAAAAATAAGGAAAGAAATAAGAATAATGAGACAAAATAATCTGTTTGCAAAATGTTTCTCTCTGTATCAAACGCGTAAAATTACAAGAAAAAGTTATACAGATGAAAGAAAAGTAAGTTATAAAACTGTGTAATGAGAACGAGAGAAAACAAAAATACTGATCAAAGAAAAAGAAAATGAGAGAAAAGTAACAAAGAAGAGAGGCAATGAAGATGAAAGGAAAAAAAAATAGAATTAAAATTGTCTGATGTGAAAGACACACACACAAAAAAAACATGATGAAAATATTGAAAATGGAAAAAAAAAGTTCGAAGTACGAAATATAAACCGAGGAAAGAGAAACACAATAGAAAATCATAGTAAAGAAAACATGCATGTATACCTGAAAAAACAAAAAAATAGGAAGCAACGCAAGACGGAAAAAAAGTAGAAAAGATGAGGAAATATAGAATAAGTAACAGATCTAAGAAAATAACTCATGACATTAGAAAAAAAAGATAAGAGGAATTTTGTAAGGAAGCTTAAAGAAAAATGAGGCAAAGGAAGAGAATCAGAGAAAAAATCAAGTTAGGTTGAAGAAGGGAGCGCGAAGAATAGTAAAGCCGAAGAGATGTGGAGAGGAAGGAGGATGAAATGCGAATAAGGAAAAGTAATGAGATATGAGAAGTAATAGAAGGCAAAGAAGGAAAAGAACGAATTAAATAAAAGAATCATGCGAAGGAAGGAAAAGGAATAGAAGAATGGGGAGAGCAAAAGTAGGTTAGAAAAAAAGAAAATGAAGAGAAATAAAGAAATTAAACAAGAAGACCACCAATAGAAACAACAATAACAACAACAAATAAGTAATTATAAATGAAGAACAAACAAAAAAGAAAAAAAATAGAAAGAAAATAAAAAAAAATAATAAGAGGCCAAAAATTAAATGAAATACAGAAAGACAAAAAATAAGCAAAATGAATAAAGAAATACAAGAAGAAATCAATGAAAAGAAACAGTAAATTGAAAAAAAAAAATAAAGAAGGAATGCCACACCAGAAAGAAGAAAGGAGGAGGTTGCAATAAAGAAGGGAGAGAAGAAAGAATAGAAAACTTGCAAGGAGAACGAAAGTAAAAAGAAAGGGAATAACGGACGGTAGGAGAAACGAGGCAATGTCCTTCTATAGATTGAAGAAAAAGGAAAGAGAGAAAGGGAAGACAGTAAAGGGAAAGAAATGAATCTCATAAAAGACTAAGAAAAAAATAAAAAAAAAGAAAGGTATCGAGATAAAGAAATTAAAACGTATTCCTCTTACAAATAAAAATAGAGAAAAAAAGAAAAGGAAAATAAAGAAAACTAAAAAAGCCGTAGAAATAAGGGGAAAAAGAGAGAGAGAATGCGGAATGAAAGAGAAGCAAAGTAGAATAATGAAGCTAAAAATGATACCTAGAAAAAAAAAAAAAACATTCACCAAAAATATGAGGGAAAGGAATTTAAAAGAAATATCGAAAAGAAGAAAAGAATGAGGAAAGCGGAAAGGAAAAAAGGGAATAAGGAAAAGAGTATTGAGACATGAGTATTTCTTCACGTCTGAGGGGAAAGAAAGTGGAGAAGGGGAACGAACGGCAAAAAAAAGAAAAAAAAAAAAAAAAAGAGACCAAAGAAAACAACAACAACAAGAACAATAAAGGGAAAGAATGTGATAAAACAGAATAAGGAAGCGACAAATCCTGAAAAAGAAAAAAAAAAAGAAAAACGAAAATGAATGGAAACACAAAAAGAGGTCGCGGACTGAAAAGAAAGGAAAAAGAGAAGCACATTTCAGGGAGAATCTATGTAAGGAAAAGAGAGGGAAGAAAATATATTTAGAAATACATAAAGCAACACACAGGAATAAAACATATAAAGAAATGAAAAATAGAAACAAAATTGATAGGAAACTGAAAATAAGAAGAAAGGGGGACATGTGAGAACCTAAAAAAAATGCAAATATAAATCAAGAAAAATTCTATTTCAGAAAGAAAATTTGAAAAGTTAAGAAAGATTTGAAAAATGAAATTAGAGATGGAAATTAACAAAATGATGAATGCAAAATCAAACACAAGTAAAGACGTAATCAATTGAATAAAAGAATGAACAAAAACCTAAAAAGAGATACATAATAAATACATAAGAACGACAAATAAGAATATAAAGTAGCAACAACGAAGGGAAACTTGTGGAAAGAAATAAAAAAAAATGGGGATAAATCAAATTAAATAGAAAGCACAAAAAAACTACTCAGATAAGTAAAGTAAAGAGATATAAAAGAAAACAATAGCTCAGGAAAAGTATCTGTAAAATGGAGCAATGAATGAGAGACTTGAATGTGAATTGTCAAAGAAAAAAGTTGAAATTGAAAGGAGGTAGAGAAACAATATGGAGACAGAAAAATAAATAATGGTAAGGAAAAGTAAGAACAGAATAACGAAAGAAAAAAAAGTTATTTATTATGAAAATAAATGTAAAAAAAGAATGATAGATGTGACAAATATGAATGTCGTTCTCGGATGGTAAAAAGAATAATAATAATACGAGTAGGAAAATTAAATGCCGGAAATGAGAACAAGGTCAAAAAAAGAGAGAGAGAGAGAGAGAGAGAGAGAGAGAGAGAGAGAGAGAGAGAGAGAGAGAGAGAGAGAGAGAGAGAGAGAGAGAGAGAGAGAGAACGAACAAAAGTAGTGAAAAAAGTGCCAACAGATATTCTATGAAATTAAAAAAAAGAAAAAAAACATCTATAAAAATAATAAAACGAAAAAAAGCTGAGAAAATGAAGAAAAAAAGAAAAGAAAAAAAGAGAAGTAAAAATCCACACCAGGAAACGGCAAATGAGACATACTCGTTCTTTACATCAGAGAAAGGAACATGACCTAAAGTTTCCCTCATCCAACTTTCCCCATTGGCAGACCTTTCGTACTTATAAGAAGGGGAAAAAAGGGAAAAAAGTAGGTCGAGAGATTGATATCATTCACGTACATGATTGGATTTTTCTTTCCTTCCCAAAACTTTCCTCTTGTGAAGCTTTTAGTGTCAGGAAAGAAGGAAGGAAGGAGGGAAGGGAGGAAGGGAGGGAAGGAAAGAAAGGAAGGAAGGAAAGAGGGAAGGAGGGAGGGAGTGTGTAATATCCCATGTATGTAAGTTTATTGTGATCTAGTAGTAGTAGTAGTAGTAGTAGTAGTAGTAGTAGTAGTAGTAGTAGTAGTAGTAGTAGTAGTAGTAGTAGATTGTATTTGTTGTTGTTGTTGTTGTTGTTGATATAATTTTGTTACATTCAACCTAACCATCACATCCACCTCCTTTTTTTCTCTTTTCTTCCCATTTTTCCTCTTCATTGTTAAATATATGGATTCTTCATATATAAGTTGCTGGTATAACTGTACTACTACTACTAGTACTACTACTACTACTACTACTACTACTACTACTACTACTACTACTACTACTACTGCTGCTGCTGCTGCTGCTGCTGCTGCT
>CM035209.1:1959398-1982881 GCA_020233015.1 Callinectes sapidus | reverse complement strand
AGAGAGAGAGAGAGAGAGAGAGAGAGAGAGAGAGAGAGAGAGAGAGAGAGAGAGAGAGAGAGAGAGGAGAGTGGTGAGGCATGAGGTAGTCTGCCTTGGGTCATTTAGGCAGCTCACCAAGGAACCTTTATGACGGCAGTGTGTGTGTGTGTGTGTGTGTGTGTGTGTGTGTGTGTGTGTGTGTGTGTGTGTGTGTGTGTGTGTGTGTGTGTCAGGCAGAGGGGAGTGCTGGCTAAGGGAACCACTTGAAAGGAACGCTCGCTAAGACCTCGCCACTTTTGAAGACGAACCCTGCCAGGAAATTTGCTGCATCTTGGTAAGGAAATGAAAGTTAAGATGGGGAAGCTGAGGTGCACATTACGAGAAGTCCAAGATAAGGAGAAAGAGGTTAAAGATTTTAGTGGTAATTATACAGGAGTTTAAAAAGGATTCTGTCTGGGGAACTGAACGTCTCTCCGTGTCTTTGTAGTTTATTGAAAAGACTTAGAAGTGTTTGAAAAATATGGGGGAAACTATTAAAGAACATTCGTTGCAGACACTAAGAAAAAAAGGAGTCTTAGAGATAATTGTGACATTGTAGTTTAATAGTAAATCTTCATTAGAAATTTAGAGGATTTTAAGATATGTTTTAGGAAGTTAAAGTTTAAAAAAATAGGATCAATTGATCATTGGTTATACGAGATAAATTTTCTTTTTTATAATTTCATAAGACTACATATTGTAATATAAAAAGAAAGAATGTTAAATGGTTATAGGGATTATTTAAGGTGAAATTTACGTCATCATAACTTTATGATATTTCAGTAATGGAGACTCGCATGAGAGAGGAGATTTAGATATTCCTGTGATGCTTGAACAATGTTTTGCATCATTTGAACTCAATAAGAACTCATTTGATTTTATTTGCGTTGTTCTTGCGTTTGGAAATATATTATGTGGACATTATTTTCAAAATAAACAAGATAAGGAGAGATTGTTAATTATTTTGTTAATAGTTCAAATAAGATTGTACTCCATAGCAACTCTACTAATTATCATCATACTCTTTGAAAATATTCCTTATGAAAGATTTTTCAGATTAATTTCAGCTGATTCCAAGTTACGGTGATAAAGAGGAAGTCAAAAAAAGATTATGACAATAGTTCAACGAGTGTTCCACGCCATTGGTAGTTACTCTGTTAATCATGCCTCATCTAACTGCCTTTTAAGGAGAGAAGATTGGTATCAGTAGAACAGAATTGACGAGGTGGCATTAAAGGAGTTGAAAAATGTTTGTGTGTGTGTGTGTGTGTGTGTGTGTGTGTGTGTGTGTGTGTGTTTGTGTGTGTCAAAGTTTTAACCTCTTGCATATTTCGAGTTTTTGAAGTTGTCAATGGCATTTTCATAATTGAAGTAAAAAATAGGAATTTTTTACCGCAAAGAAAAAAAAAAAGCGAAAAGAAAACAAAAAAAACTAACACGAACCCAATTAACAGTCACTGCTTGGCCTTAAAAAAAAAATCCTTACGAGAGAGCATAAGCGCTTCAAAATACGACCTTAATATCCAAGTTTAATATACAGACCAGCACATTACTCTCACAAAACAATGGCACTGGTCTTAAGCCGCCGCCACACACTTACACATCTTTAATGGCTCTTTGTTCACCTGTCTTTTATTTCCTTGCCGCCGATCTGGGATTCTTTCGACGCGGGGAAACTGTGATCTTGTATTGTTCGTGTTCTTAAACGCTTTACTCCTCCATCGTGACGATTTCCAGAAGATACTTGCGTGGTTAACTGTTTTCATTAGTATATTTTGCTATTGATGATGCAGAATCCCTTAAGACTCGTAATAATTTTCATTGTTATTCTATATTGTTAAACGCTTTGCTTTAGTTTTTATCAAATAAATAAATGGTTTGGTGTGTAATCGTGTTTTATTTTGTTAATGTTGGTACATACTTTTTGTTGCTTTCGAAGACCGCAATAACTGTAAGTGTAACGAGTTAGTGTAAAGTTTCATATTTGTAAACACTTTGTTCCTCCTTCAAGACGGTTTGTAATGGCCGTGTGGTTTCGTGTATGCTTTTACCGTTGATGATGCAGAATACTTTTCAAACTATACTTGCAACATTAAAGACACTCATATTCTTGAAAACCTTGAAGTTCAATATGTAATGTTATGTATTCTCAAACGATTAGCTCCCAATTTTTTGTTACGCTATGAATCTTTCTTCTTTTTGATAATAAAAAAATCCTCTATATTAGAATATGACTGATTCACTCAGATCTTGAAAGTCTCTCATTAACGATCACAACACCCTGTTATTACGTAGTCAAGATGAGACACCGAAACACTTAACCCCTTCAGTACCGTGACGCGTTTTTATGTTTATTCTGTTTACTTTTGGGGGATTTTATATACCCTCAGAAACTTTTGTGGGGATAAAGACAGAGATAGACGCTAACGATTAATCTTCTCACCTTCATAGACGTTTCCTGATGTCAATAAAATTGCCTAATCACAGCAAAAACTAAAGATAAAAATTCACCCCAATACTATAGGGGATTATCTGTACAGGCTTCGGAAAGTAGGCGACGCAATGTTTAGGAATGCTACCATCTGCACCGCTCTGGAATATAGAAGGTGATAATGATTCCACCTCTGCTCGTACTGTTTGTGCCGCCTGGCTGGCCTCGAGAGTGTTCCAGGAGGCTGCTGCGCTTCCTTCTCTTCTTCCCTGGTAAACTATAGAATTCCCTGCCTGCTTCTATGTATATTTCCAACTCCTTATGACGACTTTATTTTAAGAAGGTTTCAAGTCATTTGTCCCTGTTTTTTTGGTTTATTCTTTTGGATCTATAAGGGGATTGGCTAATTAGTGGGCTTTTAGTTTTATTGTCGTTTTTGCTCCTGGCCAGCTTCCCCCTCGTACATAAGGAAAAAAAACCTTACTTTCTTCCTTCCTACACGCGTACCGTCTCACAAAACGAGTCATAAAGGCTGATAATTATTCTGTTTGTAATGGTTGACTTCAAAGAAGAGTGTGTTCAAAGAAGAATACTGTGTTTCCTTCACTCAAACCTTCCTTCCTGTCTTCCTTACTTGCACTATCTGCTGCTTGAACTGTCTGGCTTGTATTCTGAAACGTCTCACTCTCTCACCATCACTACTTTCCTAAGACTTTACTTGTTCATGTTTTTAAGGGTATTCCAATGGTTCTGGTGGTGGAATGGCAAGATTTCTAGATTATTTTCAGGAGAAACTGTCTTGAAAATATGGCTAATCTATGTACCCTTGGAAAACTGTCGTGGTGAGAGAATAAGGCATTTCTGAATATGTGCTTTGTGTCTGCCTTTTTTAAGAGAGCTGGGCAAGGCAACAATAACAATGAAAAAAACAACAACAGTAATTTGTCAGATCCCTTAAAGGTTTGGAGTGTGTTTGAGAGAGACGCTGTTGCTCCTCCTTTCCACCTTCCTTCTAGCCTTCCTTTCTTTCCTTTTTCGCACCACTGACTAAGATTATAGAGACTGATAATGATTCTACCTTTGCTTGGACTGTTTGCACCTCGTGGCTGCTTTTGAGAGTGTGTATTCCAGGGAAATTACCGCTTTACCTTCTTTCTTCTTTCTTCTTTCCTTTCCTTCCTTCCTTCCTTCTCTCCCTCCCTCCCTCCCTCCCTCCCTCCCTCCCTTCCTTCCTTCCTTCCTTCCTTCCTTCCTTCCTTCCTTCCTTCCTCTCGCCGCCCCACAAACCGAGTCATAGAGGCTGATAATGCACCCACTTTTGCCTGGACCATTTGAACCGCGTGACTGGTTTTGTGAGTGTAGGGCATTCTGAAACGCTCCGCTCTCTCACTATGACTATTTTCTGAGGCCACAGAGATTACAAGCCGGGTTTCTGAGGGTGGTTCTCCTATCATTTCTGAATTAATCTTGTCCATTTGTCATTAGAACCATAAAAAAACACACTTGAAAACTTGTGTCACTTAAACAGGAGCCATTTCAAATAGTGGAGGTGCAGCGGTGAAGTGTTTCCAAATATAGACGTACGTAGGTTTCTTCCCACCGCCTCGCCTTCCTTCCTTTCTCCCTTCCTTTACTATCGCCCCAGTAACCAATACACGTTAGCTTCGTCCCGCCGTGCCAGAGTGTTCCCGGCGCGGCCCCTTCAGTAACCCAGCCCGAGTGGTGATTACCGGCACTCTCCTCCCCACATTACACTCGCCACGCTTCCCTCTTTGATCGTAAGCACTCCAGACCCCGCATCTCGAAACGCTTTGTTCTCCCTCGCGTATCGGTTGTTTTTGTTCAAAGGGACGTGGGTTGTTGGTGTGTATTGTCAGTAATGTATGTTTTTGTTATGTTATTAGCGTAATTCTGGGAGTACACTTGAAAAATAGGCATTATTTTTTTTGCCCCAAATCTTGAATCGTTGTGTTCTCTTGTATCTTTCGTTTTTGTTCAAAGGGACATGAGTTATTGGTGTGTATTGTGAGTAATATTTTTGTTATATTATTAGTGTAACTATTAAAAAGGAAATTAAGGTTTTCATGGGTTGTTTTTCTTAGTGACGTAGATTTTTTACGCTATCACTGGAACTGTAAAAAGTCTTTCAAAATTGTAATAACTTCAATTTGAGTGATTTAAAAGAGTCAAAATGCGCAGTTTTTTTTAACTCCTCTAGCAAAGAATTTTGTGTTTCATATTTCATTTTCTTTAGTCACCCTTATGAGTGAAGGAAGAAAATAATCGATTTTCTTGGAAAAATCAGGCAAAATAATTATGGTGATTTTCCTTAAAAAGAAATCGTCGTGCTTTTTAGATATTTTTCATTCGTTAATCTCTTTTATAAAAGTGAATTTCCTCCAATAAAAGCAAAAAATAGAGAGAAAAAAACAGGAAAATGATGTGTTACCTACCAGGAAAAATGGAAAGATGTGTTTTCATTTTAGTTTCCCTGGTGGGTGGACACGAGAGGAGTCAGCCGAGACAACAGCGGCGATACATTTCCATGCAAAACAGGTAACAAAACACCACTTAGAGGTTCCAGGCTGTCCACCAGAGGGCCTTCCGTCCACTGTGTCCACCCCGAGACATGCCATCCACTGCAACTCATCCTTTACCCCTTCATCCATCGTGTCCACCTTGTCTTGTCTTCAATTTTCAAAGTCCCTGTTACTGTAGCAATGTACTGTTCTTTTTACATGATTTGAACCTCTTCAGTACCAGGGCGCATTTTCATATCTAATTCTGCTTATTATAGCGCACTCTCTACCTATTAATCTTCAGACCTCCATAAACCCTTCCAAATTATAACAAAATCATCTAATTACATAAAAAAAACTCGTGTTAAAAATGTGTCCTAGTCCTGAAGGGAGTTTTAAGTCGCGATTTTGAACGTGATTTTCAACTCAGTCATACAGTTTTCAGCCTCAATTTTTAGCCCTCCGAAAAAGGTTGAGTCATATTAGTTTCACCAAATGTTCAGTGGAAGTTTTCATCTATAATCCTCATCCATGATTCTCACCAATAGTTTTCACCTTTCTCTTTACAACCAACCTTCTCTTTCCCCCCATTCTCGCTTCTCCATCCCTCGTCATCAATCTATTCTCTCTCTCTCTCTCTCTCTCTCTCTCTCTCTCTCTCTCTCTCTCTCTCTCTCTCTCTCTCTCTCTCTCTCTCTCTCTCTCCTTCCCCATCACTGCTTCCCTCACATATCTCACCCTTGCATTCTCTTCGTCAGCCCCTCGTCACCGCCATCACCTCTTTTATCTTCAACCAGAAAAAGAGAGAGAAAAAAAAGGACGGCAAGAAAAGTGCACATTTTTTCCTTGCGTAATTTTTCACCTGTTTTTTTTTTTTCTCGTGTTACTTATTTATTCATTTATTTATTTTCTAACCATTTATCGTGTAGCATTTGGTTCGTGTGCCTTTCTGCCCTCGATTCGTCTTCCCTTTCTGCTTAATACGGCACTGCATTTCAAGTTTGCGGGTGGAGGAGGAGGAGGAGGAGGAGGAGGAGGAGGAGGAGGAGGAGGAGGAGGAGGAGGAGGAAGAAGAAGAGGAAGGAGGTGCTAGACAAGAAAATGAGAAGAGCACTATAAGAAGAGAGGACCAAAACGACATGGAAAAAAAAGAAGAAAAGAAGAGAACAGAAAAAAGTGGAAGAAGAAGAAGAGTGAATAGAAGAAAACGGAAGAAGGAAACCACGATACACTTTTTCCACTCTCCATCCACTCAACACGATGAAGAGCAGGAAGATGAGGACGAGTGAAGCAGGACATGAATTCCCTCCATCCACCACTAAGCTCACCGCCACAACAGCCTCGGAGGAGCCCTGATCGAACCCCGCCACGACCATCAGTGTCAAAATACCAAGCAATAAGACTCGAGGGACACCATTCTTGAGCGTTTTGACGTCTTATCTTGATTAGTTTTAACAAGATCGGCTCTCCTGGAAGTTATTGGTGTTTGTGAGACTGTTCTTGGGATTTTAATGATGGTTTGGAAGATGGGAGTTGTAATATTAGAATTTTCAGGTTTGTTTCTTCATGATGGTGGGAATAGTTTGTTAGTTATGTTAGATGTTTCGGGGCTTACATGAGTGTTTTGGTGATTGTAATTATAATTTGACGGTGGAGAATATTTGGATTTCCTTTTACGATTTATATGACTAGTAATATTTTAACATGATGTAATGAAAGTTGTTTTTAATTGTGCTTTCATGATCAAAATTACTATAGAAAAAACAAGAGCTTTCCGTAGATGCTTTCGCAATTCTAGTGATACTTTGATAGGATCTAACTGAATCTGGTTTTCAAGCGTCTTTTGTTATTATTATTTTCGTATGAAAGATGATTCGACTTCCAAAGATGTTTTCATGATTTGATGGTTCGACAATCTAACGTGATTATAGTTTTCCAAAGCTATTCTCGTGATTATAATTCTGAACAGATTTAACTTGGTGTTACTAAGTTTTTCAAATATTTTCATGATGCTAGTTGTAATTTGACAAGTATTCTGCATCGTCAATGGGCAATGGGAGGAAGTCTTCTCTTCCTATTCCTATCCCTGGCGTGTGAAAACATTTCTCATGAGGCAAAAAAAACTTTCAAAATACAGGTCTCGAAATAAAGACTAAGTTACAATTACTCCTTTCCACTTGTAATCATTGGCAAGGTATATGAATATAAGAATTCCACGTATTACATTAAGTTTTCTCTTCCAGTCAATAAACACAAGAATAAAGACAGTCACTCATTTCAACTTCTACTGAATAACAAGTTAGGAGGAACAAAATAACCTCACACACTGCACTTTTTTTCCTCCAGCCAATACCCAGAAGACTGAGGACCCGTACGTACCAACTACATGCACAATAATTTAAGTCTACAATAATCTTAGTCGATATCCCACACCGGGACAGTCACTTATTACCACACACTTTCGTTGACGGTGTAAAGAAAACGGAGTCTGTAATATTCTGCGAGGCTTGGAAACTTTGAGGTACAAGGATGGAAGAATAATGAAGATAGATGTCCGCGTGTCAGTGAAACTTTTGCAGCCTTAGAGGGGCGCGAACCTGAGGCTGTTAGGTGGCAGGCAAGAACATTACTGCTGAGCTACCGTAGTGTGTGTGTGTGTGTGTGTGTGTGTGTGTGTGTGTGTGTGTGTGTGTATGTGTGTGTGTGTGTGTGTGTGTGTGTTGTGATATATATTTTGAATGTGTCAGAAGTTTTATTTTGATGGTCCATGTTGTTTGAATGTGTTATCTATATTCAGTTATGTGTTTTTACATCTACCTCGGTGGTATTGGGTATATGTTCAATGGTTGTATGGTTAATAGGTTTATCCGTCTATCTTTGTGTGTGTGTGTGTGTGTGTGTGTGTGTGTGTGTGTGTGTGTGTGTGTGTGTGTGTGTGTTACAAATGAATATATCTGTGTTTATAAATGTTTGTCTCTTCATCAGTGTTATTTTGTCTGGCTATATTTCTACTTCTGTCCATCAATAGGTATATATATGTATGTATCTGGGCATGAAGTATGTATCTATTTTATCTTTTTATCTAGTTATTTATTCGTCTAACTGAGTACCAACCAATATGTGTGTTCCTTGTAGCTTGTCACATCTCACTCTCCCTCCTTATAATATTACATGTAGTATGTTTTATTTCGTGCAATGTGATGATGAGCTAAGTGTCTCGCATCTCCCCAAAGACCATCTTGCTCCATTACGTTTGCTGAATATTGTACTGTACTGTATTTGTTCAGCGTTACCTGGGCAGACACCTCTAGTCTCTTGGCTGTAAGTAGCAGGCTAGGAGTATGTCATTTACTGCTTGTATTTCCTGGAAAGTACATATTCTAAATTGACTTCTGGTTTTGTGAAGTTTGACGAAGAAGCTATAGGAGTGGAAAGGGTGAAATAATATTGTTTTCCGTAGGATAAATGTAAGTTGTATATGAGATTTTATTTAATATTCGATTGTAGGAGGTGTCTTGTCCCTTGTATCATATTCTGTTTACGTTAGCATGGGGTGAGGAAACAGATCTCATCTCAAATAACAGGATTTAAACAAAATAAAGTGGTATTTGATCTTTGTAAATAACACAGAAGCAGAAAATAACTTTGATATTTCCGGCTTCCCAGACATATCACATGACGATCTGTTGGTGTGGCTTACTTTCTCATATCTAGCATAAGTAATTAAAATGTTGCTTCAACTTTAATGTGGTTTTAGTATGAAAATCATGTTTCCTTCTTGATATTCAGAGCAGAACTGGACTAGTTGGGCAATTTCTTTAAGTTTATATCGTTAATATTGCATAGTGTTTATTGATATATAGAATCTGTTTGATTTATTTGTGATTTAAGATATTCTTGTGTTGGTGCGCATCAAGGAAGTCCTTTGTTGTTCCCGAGAGTGAGCGTTGTGGTCTGGCAGGTGTAACAGGAAGAGTCTGGTTGCTAGTGGTAGTATTGGTTGTGACGTGGTGCGCTGGCGAGATAGTGAACTGTCAAAGGATCTCTCTCTCTCTCTCTCTCTCTCTCTCTCTCTCTCTCTCTCTCTCTCTCTCTCTCTCTCTCTCTCTCTCTCTGTCCTTTATGTGGTATGTATCTTTACAAACATAGCCGTGTTCCGTTAGATATATGAGAAATCAGCAGCGATATTATGCATGACATCAAGCCTGACATTGCGAGGCGCCGTGTCACATATGTAGCAACGGGAAACACTGAAGCTTCAGAGACAGTGTTGTGTGTTGCCAGGAGTAGTGCGGTGTTCTGGAGGTAATAGCAGTGGTGGTAAGGTGGCTTGAGGCTCATTGCTGTGGTGCTTCATCATCCATATTAATCCAGTATGGTCCTCAGTGCTTTGGATTTACGTTGCAATGTGAATAATTTCAGGTTTTGTCCGGACCAAAAAGCTTAGGAATTGCTTATCACTTGTTACATATGCATAATGTTCTGATATTCAATTAATTTGACAGAATTGTACATCGTAAGTCGTTGTGTTTCATTGAAGATTTACGTATTATATCTGGCGACCAAGCCTTTCCACAGACATTGTTTCACCGTGATGTGTTTCACGTGGTGGTGACAAATTGTTTTATTTGGATGAGTTACTGTCATATTGTTTGGTTTATTAATTTCGGGATAATCCCCCTCATCTCTCTCTCTCTCCCTCTCTCTCTCTCTCTCTCTCTCTCTCTCTCTCTCTCTCTCTCTCTCTCTCTCTCTCTCTCTCTCTCTCTCTCTCTCTCTCTCTCTCTCTCTCTCTCTCTCTCTCTCTCTCTCTCTCTCTCTCTCTCTCTCTCTCTCTCTCTCTATATATATATATATATATATATATATATATCAGGTGCAGTTATCTTTATGAGAGAGAGAGTCGGGTCACCGCATGTTGGAGGCGTCTACACGTTTGTTTGGGTAGCATTACAGTGGCCAGCGCTGCATTGGGAGTTGGGTTGCTGCAACACTCACAATAGTATTTCAGCACGAAAATTCAGGCAATAAACTGGTATTGCAACTTGGTGGTTTACTGCTCCTAGTGTTCGGGTACTAGGTTGGTGATAACAGTTATTTGTCATTTATGTTCAACTACACTGACAATTCTTGCTAAAACGACACGGAAAATTTTGACCCACAGAAGAAACAATGTGAATTTATAAAGTTTGAGAAATGAATCTGATTTCTTTGAAGTGCAACTGAAGGAACTGAGTCGAGAAGACATACGAATCATCTCTTCAGGACACTCAGATGGACTGCTTTGCCATTGAGAACGAAATGCGTAGTGAAACTTCTTGAATCGTTTGACATTCTTTAATATTTTACGTTCAGCAAAATAAGAGTGCTTTTCTTCCTTACTGTAAATACAACATTCATTCACCCATAACCCCCTTCAGTACCATGGTGCATTTTTATATCATTTCTGTTTAGTAGTACTGAGCGATTTCATGCAGCTTGAGACCTTCGTGTTGGGGATTCAGATTGTAAAGACTCTGACCATTAATCTTCTGAACCCGATAAACCCTTCCTTTTGTCAATGAAATCGTCTAATCACATCCTAAACTCAAGGTGAAAATGTGTCCCAGTATTGGAGGGGTTAAGTGCAGATATTGGCGTGGTGGTGGGCTAAGTGACATCAGACGCTTCCTCTGAGTCAAGGGCGGCAATACACATCCTCCACCAACCTTAATTGAATCCAAAGCCGAGTCTCGACGGGAGCATTTCGAGCTAACGGAGCAGACCCATTCCTGTAAGCCCCGTGCTACTGCTGCTTGTGTTTTGTGCCTTCTCTCTCTCTCTCTCTCTCTCTCTCTCTCTCTCTCTCTCTCTCCCTCTCTCTCTCGAATTGACAAGCAGTGTTCATGTTTTGAGACTGAAGACTTGCAGGACTGATGTTTAGACCATTTTTTTTTATTGATGGCGTGGAATCCCTGTTGAATTGCTTTCTGAATCATGGAAACAACATTGAAACTCTCCATTAACATCCGATAGTGTCAATTTTATTTTCCCTTTAATTGTTAAGACACTCTACTTGAAAACACAAATAAGATATAACTTAGAATATCACCAAAATCACGAAAACATTACTGAAAAGTCACTAGCTTTTAGCAGAGCCTATGAAAATATTTAAAAAATCATAAAAGCATTCATGATCATCACAATAATTTCTATTAAACCCAATGAAACTCCTTTAAACCACTAAAATAGATCAACTTTAATGCCTTTCTTTTAAAATTACACACAGAAAAATCCTTGAAAGTCCCAATAACATCAATTGGAATCACGAAAATACCCTTGAAAACCCCGACAATTCACATTAAAATCAAGACAACTCTACGAAAACTACCTTTAATCCTTATTAGAATGATAATATCCTGTGCCTTTCATTTGCCAAATTATTATGTATGGAAACCTGTATAATTTTCTTTTTCTCAACTTTCTAATCAATTACTTTCAACATGGAGCCCTAGTGAAAGTGAATGTCAGATTGTAAACCATGCTATGTTGTGAATTGACAAAGTGATCTATCTAGCTATCTACCTATCTATCTGTTTATATAGAATCACGAAAAACCCTCCTTAAAAACCACCTGTATTATCTACAAGACTCTGCGAGCCCACGGGTTCGAATCCTGGCCACGGCCTGCGTGGAGATTGGGCATCCACTCGGGGCAACGGTTCCAGAATGGTTGAGCTTTCAGATAAGAGGTCTCCCTTAGGTGGTCTCCTTTAGCCCATAAATTCCGATAATAAGCCCACATTGTTTGAATAAAAAGATAATAAAAAAGACAGAGAACAGAGGCAGTGTCGAGGGAGACGTGAGGAGAGGAGGATACAGATGGGATGGAAGAGTGGGGTGTAGTAGTGTGGCGGCTTGAAGTAAGATGGGCTGAGGGCTTAAGGGGAAGTGCTGGTAGGCTCTTTAAGACGTAACCTTAAAGTTCACAGCCTCGCGCCGCCATTACCGTGGTGTTGGATGGCGGGTGAGCAGGGCCGTGGCACCTCTGAGGGGATCGCGGCAGCCATGACACTCCCAGGCTATGACACTTTGTTAGTGCCACCGGGGGACACTCTGAATGGCTCATAAAGGGTCGCTCGGAGTGTCTGTCTGTGTCTCGGTGGTGCGGCGTGTCTCTCTCTCTCTCTCTCTCTCTCTCTCTCTCTCTCTCTCTCTCTCTCTCTCTCTCTCTCTCTCTCTCTCTCTCTCTCTCTCTCCCTGATGACACGTTTTTATATATATTAACGCTTATAAGTGAGGTTTTAGATGAGTGTTTGAGTCATTATGAATTTATTTGAGTGTGGTTTGCCTAGGTTAGGTTAGGTTTGGTTTGACTTGGCATTATTTGGTTTGATTTGATTAGATTTGATTAGATTAGACTCGGATAGGTTAACAGTAGGTTAGATTTGTTTTGGTTAGGGTTAATTCAATTACTCAAGTTAATTTGGCTTGTCTTCGTTTGGTTTGGTTAGATTAAATTTGAATAGATTAACTTCTGATAGATTAAGTTAGATTAGGTTACAATATTGTATTGTAACGTATTCTTGAGGTATTCTGTAATGATAAAAATCTGAATAAACAATGATATTCTTTAGTTCATAGTGTGACTATAAGCGTCTCCTCTACACATGAGGCGTATAAAATTGTTGATGATAATATATGTTAATTATTCTTGTTGCAGGTGAGTGATGTGCGCCAAGCGTGTGGTGTACCTATAAGCCGCAGCAGGTATGTGGCGGGCAACAGGTGATCTGAGTGTTGACCTTGGTCCAGTGACACACCTTCCCTCCGCTGGTCAAGGTAAGCCACCACTATAAGCTCATGGTGATGGGATGCTTGTCGTAATCCGAATAACGCTCCATGATTATATTGAGTGGTTCTAAAATTACAGCGCCACGAACGTTCGCATTATTTCTTACTCACAGTGCTGTCAGTGGTGTTATTTAGAAATTATATTATCCTTTAAAGCGGTTTCAATATGACCCGTCTTTTTAATACAAGATATAACCGTGGCGATTTTACTGAGAAGACATTGAAATACTATCCCTTTCAATTTCTAGCACTTCTTTTTTTGTTGGTTTATTCCTTTGGCTTTTTCATTTTCATTTATTTTTTTTTATTATACCGTAGGATAATTTCTATTTTCATATGAATTTTAAACTGCATTCTTTGTTGCTTTGAAAGTTTGGCAGCGACACTAATATGACAGCGATGTTGTGGCATCATAAACCAAATTAATTTGAATTCCAATTACTGAACAAGAATAAAATCACGGAGTCTAAAAAAAATCAGGTTGTGGATCTCCCCAACAGCTGTCAGTGGCCTTTGAATGAAAATTGTGCTTTGTTTCTGTATCCTATTTTATCGTCAAAGCAATCGTATAATTGATACTTTAGCAGTGAATTTATTGTAAGGGGTATCTTCTCCAATTGCACTCTGAATTGTATCTACTTAAAACCATGGCCGTCAGAAAGATAAAATATTTGATCGCTTGCCTTTGAAATGTACTCTTCAACACTTGCAAAGACATTATACTTGCTGATTATGCTTTCAATCATTCGTTTGAAATTAGTGTTTTAAAAATGTAAACGTGCAAGAGACAAAATATTGAAACTATGAAGAAGCTACAGTCATTTACAGTCAAGAGATAACGGAGCACCTGCAGTCAGTGGCTGAGCGTGAGGGATGGGCACTAACGGGGCGGCAGGTGCTACAGGGAGGCCAGGGGAGGGGGAGTAGGGGATGGGGAAGGTCGGGGGGAATGGAAGCCAGCACGGCGCCCCAGGGAGCTGTGTGGTGCCAGGGAAAAGGAGAGCCAGAAGCACGCCTCCTGCCGGGATTACAGGGCAGTGTTTGGGTTCTGTGGAAGTGGAGCAGCAGCTGTGTTGGGTGGGGTTTGACTTTGCTGTTTTGATACTGTATTGTTTTGTGTCTGAACTTGAACGCACACGCACACGCACATCTCTCTCTCTCTCTCTCTCTCTCTCTCTCTCTCTCTCTCTCTCTCTTGGTTTATTGTTTTGTTATTGCTTCATTGTGTTTGTTTCGCATTGACCTGATTGGTGTTTCTTATCTTTTAGCGTCATGAGGTCCTATAATGCAAGTTTATAACGTATCCACTGATGGAGGAAATACGAGACAGAATAATTATATTGTCTCTATTTCCGCCAGAAGTGTAAGTGACGTGATGCTGAAGTATTGTGTTCCATATTTCTTTTTATCTTGTTACTCAGTCATGATGTTGCCTCGCTTTTCCTGAGTTTTAGAAGGTGTTATTGCCTCCAGTCAGTGTGTTTTCCGTGCCAGTCACCGCTTCTCAGTTCATCTGCTCCTATCCACCTTAATTATTTTGTGTTTTATCTCATATCAAACAGCAGTTCCTTTAAATTAAAATAGGTTTGATGTTTGTTCTTCTCTTGCCTTGCCTTTTCTACTTTTTCCTGTTTTTCTCCTCCTTTGTAGCACTCTATACCTCTCGCTTCTCCTCTTCCTCTTCCTTGTTTTTTTTTTGTTTGATTTTTGTTCTCATCTAATTTATCATTCACTTCCAGACAAAAAAATAAGCCTGTTTTTTTAGCCCTTTTTTGGGTGTTCAGTGTTCTGTGTTGTTCAGGAAGTGATGGTGGGAGCGACGACTTGTTTCCTATTACTGGCTGAGTGTTTTGTAAATTCATCCTTTTTGTCTTGTGTTGTGCGCTCGACTGGAAGGGTTCGTGACACTGGTGATTTGTTTCCGGAAGTCACAACACTCAGGGGAAGGCGGGAGAGGACAAGGAGATTTCGTTCCAAAGTAATAAACTCGACTAAAGAACATTGTTGCATCGAAAACTGTAGCACTTGAAAACTTGCTTGGAGAATAATGAAAAAATAAATAAATAAAAAAAAGGAATGGAGGTGAAAGAGGAACACTTGATAAAAGCCTTGTTGAGTGGAAATTGTAGCACTTCCTCCTCTTTTCCTTTGCAGAATAGAATCGGAAGAGAAGAAAAATACTTGATATCCGTGAAACTTTATTTTGGCTTCTGCCTCAGATGGTTTCTAAATATTGTAAAGAATTCAACTGAAGATTCAGAGTCGAAAGGGAAAACGTTCACTTTGACAGTCTAAACGTTCTCTTCTTACCTCTTGCTTCACTGAGCATTGAGCACTTCACTGTTTACACCTCAGCTTCTCTCTGTTGCCAAATAAAGCCTCATGTTTAAGTTCGATAAGTGTCTTCCTTCTTCACCACTACCACAATATAGAAGTTAACAAGAGAATTTGGGAGTAAAAAACAGTGGCCTTTTTTGTCCCTCTCAAAAATAAGAGTCTAAAAGAGGAAAGGAATACTTGATAATCTGGCCGTCCTCTTTTTGGTACCTGCCTTACATCATCAGTTACGTAGCAGAGAATTCAGCGAAAGAAAACTATAAGACTTATTTTTCTTCTCACCTGAACAATAAAAATCGAAAGAGAAAGGAACATTTAATAGCCTGGAAGTCCTTTTCTTAGTTACTGCTTCAATTTAATAAAAAAGTAGTTGGTAATTAATTTATTGATTGTAATACTTTGTTGCACCATGAAAAAAAGGACACGAAATTTGGAAGTCTTCCTCTTAATTCGTGCTGCAAATTATCTAACATTTCCATAGTTAATAATTCAGATAAAAAAGACAGCCAGTGCAACAGAGATGCTTAATTATGTGACTTTCTTAGACGAATTTCTAGTCTTAAAATTCCTCTTAACCTCCCGAAAATAGTTTTATACTTTAGCTATTATCTCATCAACATTAAATTGGAAGCTGTTGATGAGATAATGGCTGAAGGACAACACAAATTTCTGGAGAATTTTAAGACCAGAAATTCGCCTAAGAAAAAGTGACATACCTAAGAATCTCTGAAATATGGACCCTGTAGTACTTATTCTTCTTGTACCATGAAAAACAAAAAAAGAGAGAAAGAATACTTGATAATCTGGACGTCTTCCTTTTGGTTCCTGCTTCCGATCGTCCCTTCAAATGGTGATATAAGGCAGGATATGTAATATCAAAGGAAATTAGTTTACGTGAAAACATTAGTAAGAATCCCTGTTTGTTAAAGTATGGCTGGGCTGCTCCCTGCTTGGCGGCAGGGGTTGTTTGGCTCTGTCGTCCATTTCTTACCACTACTGAATCCTTAAAGCAAGGAGTGTTGAAACGGTCCTCGCTGAGCCTCATATATGCTTCCGGGAGTTCCTCCAGAAATGTTTGTTAAAACCTTTTTTGTTTCCTTAATCATCTAATGTTTCCATCGTTTTACACACACGCATATTTTTGGAACGTGCTCGGAGACAAGCTGCTTTAAGTAAATTCCGAGACGTTTCCTTCATCCATCCGAGCATCATATTAAGAGAGTCTCAATGAGATTTGGAATACGTTTCCGCCACAAATATTACCTGAGCCACGTGACAAGTTGCGGCTGCACCTTCGTTCAGTGTCCTGCAGTGCGTTTGGAGCAGCAGGACTCCGCCTTCAGGTCCCTTGTGTCCCTTAAGTGCTGGACAGCTGTAGCGTGGGAAACTGGTCCTCCGCTGATTATTTTCTTGTTCTCCTTACATGATTCTGATGATTCTCAAACACTACCTTGCGCTGGCATGACTCGTGACTGACAACCACTGCCAACTTCCCCTTTCATCTTACTGTTGAAATGCTGTCCTTTTTTTTCTCTCTTTTTTTTCTTTTACCTTGGTGCTAGCTAGTGTCAAGTACACAGCAGTCCATAGAAGCACAGAGCAGATGCCAAATTCTACTGGGCGTGAGGTAAGAATTAAATGAAAGGTCGGTTTCTTTCGCTGTCTGTTCATTGTCAAGTGCATGCAAATCCTGCTCGCATTTCTGACACATGTTGGAGTTGTGAGGGAAGAAGCGAAGTGGTTTTACCGAGAATCATTCCAGATTCCCACCTTCCTCAGACACGAAGATATTCTATATTATTTTTTGTTTGTTTTTGACTCCGGTATCGTCGCTCTGCCTTTGACGTCTGTGAGGTACTTTCGTGCACCATGATGTGCACGCCGCGGCCTTGAGGAAGCTACCTTCTGGAGACACGTGATACAGGCCGTGCATAATTTTCTTCTTACAAGAATGTGAATTGGTGAGTTCACATTGTTCCGCTGCAAGGACGTCCCAGGGACCAGCTGCTCTCCTAACTTGTTTACGTCCTGGCGGAGAGGCAGGTGGTGTGGGGAACAGGTGAGGCCTGAGCCACAGTCATGGAGGCTTCCTCCGCCTTGCCGCCTTGTTTGACACGAATAAACCCAAACCAGTCTTTGGAGAGCAGCAGAGACACTTTGACCTGTGCTGGCTTCCCGAGGCTGCCTCCCGCGCACGCACACGCAAAGGCACACATAAACACACAAGCATGCGCGCGCGCGCGCGCACACACACACACACACACACACACACACACACACACACACACACACACACACACACACACACACACACACACACACACACACTTCAACTTGCCGTTGCGCCTTTGACACAACTTTTGCGTCTTCCCACCTTTGGCACTGTTAGATGAGAGTCACTTTGGTGTCCTTTCAAAGTGGCGTGGACGCTCTGGGTGACTCCTTAGCCAGGAGCACCAGCACCAGTGGCCATGAGGCACCGTGCACTGCTGAACACAAGAAATGTTCGCCTGGTCTTTGGCCAGGAAAATGATTCCTCACCCAACAGTGATCACGCTCGAACTTGCTCGCCTCAGTATGTTGGCTTGTGCGGGGAATACGCTTCAAGGAACATTAGTTGATACATTTGTCTCTTTGTATAGGACAGGCTGGTATATAAGTTTCATAGTGAAGAGAGAGAGAGAGAGAGAGAGAGAGAGAGAGAGAGAGAGAGAGAGAGAGAGAGAGAGAGAGAGAGAGAGAGAGAGAGAGAGAGAGAGAGACCCTTTCTAAGTCACAATTTTCACATACATCCAAATTCCAAATACCAGACAACACCCAAATATAAGAGTGAGAGCAACAAAATACTGCTTCCCTCACCGCCACATTTCGCCAACAGCATCGTAAACTTCAACGCATTCCTATCGCCTCTCGGCCTTTGTGTTCCGAGGCTTGGCTGTGTGGCGCGTTCTGCTGGGAGCACCACACTCTCCTGTCCTGAGGGAGGGACACTAACACACTCAACAAGGCGGAGGCGTTCCCGAGGCCCCGAGTGGATGCAGCGTTTCAGTTTATATTCGTCGTTGCTATTAGGCCCGTATTCCTAGTCAACTTGCTCTCTCACCACGACCAATTTCCAAGGCCACAGTGATGAATAGAGGGGTTAATAATGTAAAAGTCTTGCCACTCTGCCTCTTGAACCATGAAACTCCTTAAAAAAACACGTGAACATTTGAATAAAGCTTTGTGAAATAGTGGAGGTGAAGTATAGAAGCATTTAAGAATACGATTCTGTCACTTGCCTCCACGATTCTATTTCGGTTCACTCATTGTTCCGTAATCTCATCTCGTATTCTCATCTGTGCTTGTGCCAGTCTCTTGTGGAAGCTGTTGGTACCTGAAGAGCTTTGCATGATTCTAGGGATGGATGAAAGGACACGGCAAGCCTGATTAGTTGTGTTCTCAAGAGGTTGGAAGATCTTACTTCACAAATAGAGTGGTTGGTGAAGTGAGTGGACCCAACAGTCAGGTTGTTCAAGTCGTGAAAACAGCGAGGCTCAAGAGACAAGATAAATTAGCGAATGGGAATTGTAGATAGAAAAAAAAGTTAGCATTTTCGTATAAGAACTGCCACGTATATGTAGATATGATGGCTTTTTTGCAACCCCCATTTTTTTTCCTATGTCTTTATTTTTGTAATATGTTTCTGCATCATTTGTAAGAAAGCACAGCTTAGAGAAACCGAGCTATCATCTCTTCCTTTTGAAAATTTGAATAAGATTGAAATAACAATAGCCTTTGTATTCTTGAACAAAATTGGATAAGTTAGGTTTAGTTTACTTCAAAACAGTTCACGGATTAAATTTCTAACACCTTCATTGTATCATATCTTTGCATGGAAATATGTAATCAGTGCTTCGAAGTCAGTTGGCTATAAGTGTTTCTGTAATTCCCGAAAGTTGTCATTAGAAAAGATAGCGTTTAGGATCCCGACCCCATGAGTGAGTGACCTCCTTGCCTCAGTGTGTCGCCAGGGGGTCCTCGCGTCGTGTTGCGAGACCCCCTGCCAACTGAGGCACCAAGGATGAGTACTGTTGTTATATTCAAGTGTTCCTGTGGAAGTAAAGGTCGACTGCCAACAAGATTAGAAATAGTCTCTCTGGACACATGGTTGATGGGCGTGGTGAAAGGAATGAACCAATGGTAAAAAGAACAGCAATGTACTAAAAAGAAAAGGAATGTAAAGGAAGAAAATATAACTGATGAAAACATACCGCAAACAGATCAGATCGAGAAAGGAAAAAAAGTACTGACATATACAAAAAGATATCCATTAAGAGAAATCTACCACCTAGTAAGGAAAACTCTCATAAAATCATGAAAAAATAACCCCATAAAATCAATTACACCGTTTGCAAAGAATCAAGCAAAAGCGAAAGAAAGTAAGTAAGAAAAAACATATTGCAGACAGAATAAAAAGTCAATAGAGATAACCAGCGTGTCGATCCCCTAGTCAGCACAGGAGATTGGCAGGCAAAATAAAGAGGCGAGGAAGAAAAAAAGGGTAATCTTGTCAGCATTCCGGAAAGGGACGTTTAATATTGTTACTTTAGGTGCTTTGATCCACTGCGCGCCTGTGTGTGTGTGTGTGTGTGTGTTTCCTAGGCTGTTAAACCTTTAGTATTCCGTCACTAGAACCATGAAAACCCCATTAAAACAGTGTCACTTCAACTGCACCCCTTTTGAGAGCATAGTCGAGGATGGTACAGGAATAGCTGCAGAATATGATGCATAGCTGCGGCCACCGAACCTTAGATAATAGGCACCCTAAGTAGTCGCTTCACACCCCCGGCTCAGCTCAGCGAGGCGGGACTTGCAAGGCTATTCAGATGAAGGAGATTATGCAAGACACGCAGAGTAGAACCTTAACCGACCGCGGTTTGAAATTACGTTTAGTGTCTGCTGGGAAGGCGCCTGAGAGAGAGAGAGAGAGAGAGAGAGAGAGAGAGAGAGAGAGAGAGAGAGAGAGAGAGAGAGAGAGAGAGAGTGGGGGGGGGATGTGGGAAAATAATTACAGGTATAACGGAACTTGTTGGTCAATATTGATCATTATTACCTGAACAACAGAACAATAGTTACTTTTGCTGCTTCTGTTGCTGGTGTTGTCATATATGAGTGAAGGAATTGTGGAGAGTGAATGACAGGATAGAATACCGAAAAGAAGTGGATAGAATTGATAACTAAATCGGTGAGGAAAGAGAATAAGGCCAAAAAAATGAGAATCAAACAAAATTAAATAATGTAGAAAACAAAACAAAAACGGATGTAAAATTAAAACAAGTGAGACCATAAATGAGAAGACGATGGAGCAAAAACCAAATACAGCATTCTGAAACACGTAACATAATACAATACATAATACAATAGAACAAATAGCAAAACAAAATTTAATATAATAAAACCTAACTGGAAAGAAAAGTGAAACACGGTAGAATGAAGCTCACACCTCTAGTATTTGTTCCCAAAATGGCCTGGGGAACAGTAGAAGTTAATTTACCTTTTTTTTCGTTTTTTTTTATCGTTTCCGTGTCGCGTATCGTTCATCAGCCAGGAGCAGTAATGATATGCCCTGATCAGCGTTCATTATTTCCACAGTGAGCGGGGGTAACTCGTGTCACAGTGAAGAGTATCACTCACTTTTAACTGATATACATTGACGCACGCAAAGGATGGGAGAGGGCGAGGCCATGCATATAACTGGAGAAGACTTGTGCCTGACTCCAACCCTTGACTCTAGAGAAATAGAAAGAAAGATTCACATTGACACACGCAAAGGATGGGAGTGACAGGCAGAGAGAGGCAAAGAACACAAACGTACATGACACCAACCCTTGACTCCAGAGAAACAAAAGGAAAAGATTGACTTACGCCCGTGTTATTTTACCGTAATTCCAGGTATCGTTTGTTTAGGTTAGTGAAGCTATCGCATTCAATGAAGGGCATCACTCACTTTCAACTGATATGTACATTGTCACACGGAAGGGATGGAAATGACAGGACGAGAGGCAATGCACTGAAACAACTGAAAAACACTCGTACTCCACGCCAACCCTTGACTCTAGAGGAACAAAGGAAATTGACTTAAACACAAACTATTTTACACAGTATATGTTTGATTTGCTAAAGGTATCGCATTTTAATGATTTCAATGATAGTTTAACAACATTTCACGCCATTAGTATGAACAAAACATCCTTGACAACCCGACTGCCTTTAGAAATAGTCGTTATGAGAGTAGGAATCATTGAAGAACATAAGATGATGTGGTGGCGTCACGCGTGTTGCCTTGCTGATGGTGGTCTCCGTCTCGCAGCACTCCGGGAGGGAAATAGCGTATCTCCCAAAACTGCTTCTGCTTCGCTCAACCAGAACAGCCCTGGGTCCGCCAAGTCATAAGTCTCGAGGCTTTATTGTAAGGAGAGGAAGTTTGCCGCAACACTTCGTCCCTGAATCGTTACTTACTCATTCAACGTTCCCACAAAGTCCAGAAACGCTTTGGGCTTTCATGGTGATTATTTCCAGAGGTCACAAGGATAATTTATCGAGTGATCTGGTTTCCCTTATTATGAACTCTTTAGAATCATTGAACTATCACTAGAATGAAAAGAATCTTGAAAAATACGGGAACCAATCAATTGTAGGATCATTAAACTGGCACTAGAATTATGAAAAGAATCTTGAAAACTACAAGAATCAATCATTTATTGGATGATTAAACTGCCATTAGAATTATGAAAAGAATCTTGAAAACTACAAGAATCAATAAATTAATGGATCATAAAACTGTCATTAGAATTATGAAAAATATCTTGGAAACTATATAACTTTCAGAAGAGGTTCGTAAGCTGTTGCTAGATTTATGATAACATTCTTGAAAACATATAACGTTCACTATATATTGGTGACCTATCACTGGAATCATGATAACGCTATTCAAAACCAGGGGGCTGGATGGCATAGTTGGTTAAGGCGGCTTGTTTTGTGCCTCCGGTGCTGGCGGCCCGGGTTCGAATTCTTGCCAAACCTAGTTGCCCAGTGGGAGATGTAACGTTCTCCCTCGTTAACCCTAGTGGTGCCATATGACCTAAGCTGTTGCGGCACCCAATGGAATCATTTCCATTTTCTTCAAAACCATTATGTTCTACTAAAGACAGGCAGACCATCACCTGTTGACAAAACTATAAATTCGTTAGAGCTCAGTATATTAACTAATCATTATGACTACTACTACTACTACTACTACTACTACTACTACTACTACTACTACTACTACTACTACTACTACCACCACCACCGGAAACGCTACTCAATTAACACATGCATTAAAACCACCGCATTCATTATAAGAACAGAAAAATGCGAGTACAGGTCCACTTTGAACAATGACCGCTACTCTGCTGACTCCTGGCAAAAAACTCGCCCTGGCCTTGGAGAGGAAGAAAACGGAGAGAGAGTGAAAGCGAAAGCGAAAGCAAGACGGAGAGGGAAAAAGAAAAAGAGAAAAAAAAAGGTCCAAGCGTCTCGTCACATCAGAGTGTGTAGTATTGATGTTTTTAACGTGTTCTAATGGTGTTTTCTTTTCCTCTGTGACGCGGGAGCTTCGTTCACAGCCACTTCAGTTTCACTTCTTCCCGGTAATGAGTCAGGAATAACCAGCGAGACATTCTGAGGAGAGAGAGAGAGAGAGAGAGAGAGAGAGAGAGAGAGAGAGAGAGAGAGAGAGAGAGAGAGAGAGAGAGAGAGAGAGGAGTGTGGCAGTAAAATGTAATTCCGGAGAAGTGAGACTTAAGATGTGATTCAATGTAAAAGTTTGGCGTGAAATACAATGCCGAGTGGAAGTCTAGAGTGGGGTGTGTCGCGAGGAAGAATGGCGTGAAGTAGTTTAATTTTTGTAAGTGTGTGTGTGTGTGTGTGTGTGTGTGTGTGTGTGTGTGTGTGTGTGTGTGTGAGAGTGTGAGTGTTTTTTTTTCTTTTTCTTCTCTTTCTCTATTTCTTTTCTCTTCTTTATTGACTCTAGAAGTTTTGGTGTTTGTCTCCTTGAGTTTTATGAATGTGAAAGTAGGTTGATTTGTCTGTCTGTATGTCTGTCTGTCTGTCTGTTTTTCTGTCTGTCTGCCTACCTACGTATTTGTCTGTATTTGTGTGTCTATTAGAGTGAATGTCAGTCTCTCTCTCTCTCTCTCTCTCTCTCTCTCTCTCTCTCTCTCTCTCTCTCTCTCTCTCTCTCTCTCTCTCTCTCTCTCTCTCTCTCTCTCTTCTCGCTCTCTCTCTCTCTCTCTCTCTCTCTCTCTCTCTCTCTCTCT
>CM035209.1:1927782-1939754 GCA_020233015.1 Callinectes sapidus | reverse complement strand
ACAATATCTTGGTTTTGGCATTGAAATATGACCTGGAATTTATCACCAACCTGAGAAGCATTACACTTGGTGCAGTATAACGTTGCTCCCTATTAACCTCCTGGTATCTACCCATAATTACTGGCAGTCTGTTGTTCCCAGTAGGCAACTTAACCAAGTTAATACGATTACATTTAGACATTTTTATAAGGTATTCTTCCCTACCGTACGTGTGTGTGTGTGTGTGTGTGTGTGTGTGTGTGTGTGTGTGTGTGTGTGTGTGTGTGTGTGTGTGTGTGTGCCTGCCTTAGTGAGGTGAGTGTCCTTGAGGTGGAGGGGTGGGTAACGAGGTCTGCATTTCACCTGAACCGTGACAGGTGAAGAAAAGAACACCCAAATGGAGGAGATGGTATAAGCGGCGCCAGACCGAGTGAACGAGCGGGAGACGAGGGCGAGAAAGGGAGAAAAAGGGAGAAGAGTGACGGAAGGAGAGAAGGAAAAGGAAGAAAGATTTCGTATAGTCTCAAACAAACACAGGCCATATTAGATCTTGGGATCCTCACAAGACCTGACCTACTACTGGTGTGATAGTAGAAGGGAAGGACACCAAAGCAGAAGGCTCTCTCCGCACCCTCCATTCACAGGAAAAAGTAGAGGAAACAGGTCAGAAATAAATACCTTAGTAGGTCAGAAAAAAAGTAGGGAAATTTTTCAGGAAAGAATGAAAATAGTTGAAATGAAGAAACTCTATTTCCTGGAAGCAAGGATTGGAGGTAAAAAAAAAAAATGTCTCAACACGGAATTGAAAGGTTTCCACGGTGTTGCAATCCATCGTCGAGGAATCACACTCCATAGATTAACGATACGATGGAATTTTTTTTTATTCATGAATTGAAAAAAAAAAATCTCAGTAATTCTTTAACGGTTTCCTCACGTTTAATCTGAATAGCCTATTGTGAAAAAAAATCTCATGTAGGAGGGAAGGAACTAGGCACCTACAGAAGGGAAAAAAATGTTTAGAAGGGAAGAAAAATTGAAGAGGGAAGGGTGGAAAGGTTGGAGGGACAGAAATAAAGAAAATGGGCAGGGACGAGAAGAGAGAAAAGATGTAGAAGCGTAGGAAGAAATGAGGAGGGAGAAAAGGATAGAGGGAGGGAACAGAGAAGTCGAATGGCCGGAGGTAGAAAGAATATAGAAATCAAAAGAGGAAAGCAGGGAAGGGTACATAAGTAAGAAGACAACCGAATAGCGACAGAAGGAAGTACTAAGGGAAAAGAGTGTAAAGAGGGCAGGGGAGAGGAATATAGAAAAGGACAGAAATGGAGAAAGGGAAGGAGGGTCAAGCGGAAAGAACGAAAGAGGAGAGAAAAATAATAGAGTGGGAGGAAATAGAATAGGAAAAGGAGAGAAAGACGAAGGAAGAGAAGGACAAAAGGGAGAAAGAGAAAACCGGAGAAAAAATTGAGGAACAAGAGGGAAGAGGGGAAAAAAGTGAGGAACAAAAGGTAGAGGAAGAGTGAGAGAAGGGGAAATGGAAGATGGAACGAGAGGAAGGGGAGGAAGAGGGGAAACGAATGAAGATTAAAAATAAAAGTAAAAAAAGACCAACAGAAGAGGAGGAGGGAAAATCTGATATAGAAGGCAGAGAGGGAACAGTGAAATGGAACACAAAGGAGAAATTAACAGTAGCAAACCAAATCTTTCCTGAAGCCCTTCAGTACTGGGACACATTTTTACCATGAATTTTGGATATGACTAGACGATTTTATTAACATTAGGAAAGATCTATGGAGATCAGAAGATTAATAGCCAGAGCCTGTAGTTTTTTAAAATCCCACATGAGTTTCTGGAACTGTATAAAAATGACAAATAGTAAGCAGAATCAATATGAAAATGTGTCCCAGTATTGAAGAGGTTGATGGGCTGGTCTAGTGTAAAAGTGAGACCTGCTTCTGTATTTCCTCTTACCTTTGTTTTAATAAAGAAGTTTTAAGACACTTTTATTGTTGCATGCTTCGGGTTAGACTTTTATATGTTTTGCCTTCCTGGTACAAAAAAAAAGAGAGAGGAATATTAGAAACACTCGTCTTAATATTCAAATATCCTCGGAGAAGCAGGAGATAATATTCATCCCTGTGTTTTAATAGAGAAGCTTTAAGGGAAATATACTTTTAAATGCTTCGTTTTACACTTTTTATATGTGTTGTTTTTCCTGGTAGATAAGAAAGGGAAATCTGAGACACGTACTTATATGAATTTTAAGATATTTGGAGTAGCAAGAGATAAAATTCATCCTTGAGTCTGAATAGGAACGCTTTAGGACTTATTTAATATCGCATGTTCTTAGCCATTCATATATTTCCCTGGAAAACGAAAAAAAAAGGTAGGAATTCTAGACACACGCATGGTATAAATTCAAATATCCTCGTAACAGCAAGAGATAACATTCACTCCTGTTAATAATGCGTTCCTGGAAGCTGCGGCGACATACTATCCTTGCTTCATACTAGCGTTGGTAAGGGTCACACTCACACCATCCCACACACTCTCCCTGTGCTGGCGTGGGGGAGACTGAGATTCCTGGAAGCTTCGCGACTCATCTCTGTTCACTTTATTCCGGGGTAATCTCGAGCATCACATCATCTGGCAGCTCCCTCCTTGCTGAATGTGATGGAACTCGACAGAAACCTTAGTGCTGATGATTCTGACGAAGGGATTATCAAAGAGCTGAGTACACGAACTGATTTTCTTTTTTATGTAAGAGGTGAAAGCTAGTAACAAAAAAAAAAATAAAAATGGGAAGCTAACTAATTTGCCAGTCCTCTTAAAGGTACAAAGAATCACGACGGGGGTGTTTCTGACCAGGTCGCCACAAATACTGAGGAGAGGGATTGGCAACTCAGCTGAGTCGTGGAGAGGTTGAAATTCCTTGACGCAACATTCACCGTGACAGGCACCAGTATAGAACAAGAATACCTGTACTTGTAGGCAGATATAGTAGTCCCTAATGACCTGCACCATATAACCTGTGTCCTGTACCGCGACCTGCACCAGTAAACTAAGACCAGGTACAGGTACAGCCAGTGAGGAGGCGCTTCCCCAAACCCCTTCAGTACTGGGAAGCATTTTCATGTTTATTCGAATTTATACAGCTTCAGAAACGCGTGTTGGGGTTAAAATACTACAAACTCTGGGCATTGATCTTCTGACTCCCATAGATCTTCCCTGATATCAATAGATTAATCTAAGCATTTCCAAAACTGGTGATAAAAATGTGTCCCAGTTCTGAAAGGCAGCTTACACGGCAACTTCCGCCAAGAAATACAGAGGAATCATGATGTCCTTGATAGCCTGTAACTGCCCTACACCTATTACCGTGACAAGAAAATGGACAGAAAAATAGAAAGCTCCTCACCCTCCACCCACACAATATCTACTGACGAAGCTGGTAGAATAAGAAAGGCAACCAGGTGCTACTGAAAACATCGAATTCTGCATCGATTAGGGAAAAGGAGTAATGTCTTTCACCAGTTCACGTGGAAATCTAAACAAGACCATTCACCACCACCACCATCACCACCAGCGCCTCGTTCCCAGCAGGGTGTCGGCGTGGTGGTGGTGAGTGCGCCGTGTGTGGGGAACAGCGGTGCGTGGACGGCGTGGACAGAGGCAGGCTGTGGTGCAGTATTTCTCAGGCAGTCCCGGGGCACAGCAGCGACGGCCTTTGCTGGCAGGAAGGCCGTTGAATGAAGCTGTCACTGGCCTGGAGGAAGAAGAAGAGGAGGAGGAGGAGGAGGAGGAGGAGGAGGAGGAGGAGCAGGACAGGCGGGGCACTCGGCCAGCCGCCAGAAAGAGGGGACAGCGAGATGGGCTGGAGCTGAAAAATACAACGTTTTCCCCCCTCAACGGAAGAAAGCGAGACGAGAGAGTGAAAAGAGGGAATGCGTCAAGTGGCGACCAGCAGCGCGGCGGCGGTGGCGAGAGAGAGAGAGAGAGAGAGAGAGAGAGAGAGAGAGAGAGAGAGAGAGAGAGGAAAAAAAATAGACAGGCACTTTGAGAGACACAAAGATACAGTAACACAGACAAAGAGACTCCCATCCCACACACACACAGTGACCACCCTCCCTCCCAAACGCACGCACACACACACACACACACACACACACACACACACACACACACACACACGCCGGCTCAGTGGAAGTGTAAAATGTAATTAGATGAAGAAATCTTTCCGGAAAGTTAGTGGCTGAGTCGTCGTAGGAACGTCCCAGGCAGTGAAGACCGCCGGGGATTGATGCTGCTAGGAATGACGGCAGGAGATGCTTTGCCTTCCTTGGCCTGCCTCGCTCCAGCCACTCACTCATGCCCCCCTCACCCCCCTCCCCACACATCTCCCATCCTATCCTCCTCTCTTATGTTCTCTGTCCTATTTTCCTTTCTCTCTCTCTCCTCCTTTCTTGACTAAATTTCTCCGTTTTCTTTTATTTGTTCTTTCCTTTTTTTCATGATCTTTATAATGTTTTTTTTCTTTTTTGTCTGTTTCTTAATCTCCCTCTTCCCCTTTCTCCTTTTCGTATGCTTCTTCCCTATTTCCTCTGTTTCTCATTTCATAACCTCTTTCTTAAAGTTCCTTTCTTTTTTTTCTCTTTCTCTTTCTCCCCACCCCCCCATCCTCTCATCCTCTCTTATGTTTTTCTCCTATTTTCCCTTCTCCCTTTTCCTTCTTTCTTGCTTTAATTTCTCCCTTTATCTCTTTTTTTTTTTAACTCGTTCCTCCCTTTCTTCTTTCATAACCTTTTTTTAATATTTTTTTTCTTTCTTAACCTCCCTCTTCCATTATACTTCCTCTTCTTTATCTTTGTTCTTCCACCTCTCTTTCATTCCTTTCTCCATCTAGTCCTTCTCTTCATTCTTTGTCTCCTCCCTCCATCTCCTTTTCCTTCTCTCTATCTTTTTCTTTAGCTTTCTTTTCTTCCTCGTCCATTTCACCTTTTTCCTCCATTTTTTCCCTTCAGTCATTTTCCTCTTTCTTCACTTAATTCTCACTTTTTCTTTAATCTCTTCTCTTCTTCCTTGCTTGGCCTTCTTCGCTCACTTCTTTTCTCTCGAGTCTTTCTTTTTAGCTCTCCTCTTTTGCTTCATATGTTTTTCCTTTTCATTCGTCTCTTATTTCCTTCTTTTCACTTTCCTTCCCTTCTGTCGCCTTTAATTTTTTTTGCCTCTCCACTTTACTCATTTTTGTTTCTCTTCCCTTTTTCCTTCTTTCTTCTGGTTCTTTTCTTTTTCTTTTTTTCTTCCATCTCCCTTCTCATATTTCTTTTATCACTACGTTCCTCCCTTCTTTTTCTTCTTTTTCTTCCTTTCGTTTCATTCTTTTTCGTTTTTATTTTGTCTGTTCATTCTCCCATCTCTCTCCTCATATTTCTCTTTCATTCTTTTTTTTCTCCCTCACCCTTTCTTTTTTTCCCTCCTTCACTTTTTCCCCTTTATTCCATTCTTTTATGTCTACTTTCCTTCCTCGTTCAATTTACACCTACCCTCATCCTTTTCTTTTATCTCTCATCACCAACGTCCTCCTATGGTCTCTTCAATTTACATATATATATTTTACCATCCTCTCTCATAATTCTCCATTCTTCTATCTCCTCCTTTATTCTCCTCTCTTTTTTGTATTTTCCTCATTTTTACTTCCTCCTCCTTTGTCCTCCATCTTCTTCTCTCTTCTTCCCTCATCTTCCTGTTCTTTCTTGCATTGTCTTTATGTCATCTATCTCTTTCTCTCTCTCTCTCTCTCTCTCTCTCTCTCTCTCTCTCTCTCTCTCTCTCTCTCTCTCTCTCTCTCTCGCTCTCGCTCTCTCTCTCTCTCTCTCTCTCTCTCTCTCTCTCTCTCTCTCTCTCTCTCTCTCTCTCTCTCTCTCTCTCTCTCTCTCTCTCTCTCTCTCAACCTCATCCTTCTTTCACAGTAGCCCTCATCTCTTTCCTTCTCCCATCCTTTCCCAGCATAGCTTTCATCATATAGATAATTTCTCAAGGGCACTCTGTTTTTCCCACATTAATAAGGGTGGCGTACGTATGATCATTGGGATTAGCTATCTGGGTACGAACAGAAGTATCCAGTTTGAAGTTAAGATTAAGAGATAAAGAAAATGGAGTGGTAGGTGGTAGGTGACTGGAATAAAATCAGTATTGAGTTTTTTTAGTGCTGAGTCAATAGGGTGGCTCGAAAAATTGTATTGGGTCATAGATGGTGGTGATTAGGTTGGGTTTGGAGAGGTTGGGTTAGGTTAGGAAAAATGAAGAAAATAGTCTGCTGGGTGATTGGAATAGAATCAGTACTGGGTTTTTTTAGCGCTGAGTCAATAAGGTGCCTCGAAAAATTGTGTCGGAGGTCATAGATGGTGATGATTAGGTTAGGTTAGATAATATAAGTAAATAAGGAAGGTGTAAGAAGCCAATCGGCCATATTTCCCTATTTCCACCTATTATCCCCAACTACGAATTAATCTCCTTTAATGTTTTCCTTTTCTTTCTTTCCTCATTCCTTACTTTTTGTTTTCTTCCCCTTCTGTGTAGTTATTTCTATTTCTAAAATCTCTCTTAACCTCCCGAAATTGGTGTTGTACTTTAAACATTATCTCATCAGCAGTAGATTTGAATGAAGCTGCTGATGAGATAATGTCTAAAGAACAACACTAATTTTGAAAGTTAAGATGGATTTCAAGACTAGAAATTCGTCTAAGAAAAGTTACATACTTAAGATTCTGTGTTAATATGTGTCCTGATTACTGAGGTTAGGTAAGCATAAGTGTTATAAAGGTAGGCGATTCATGGAGCTTCTTTTATATCATTAAGTTACGTTTATATGACCCTGCAGTGTAATGGTTAACCCAAAACTGATCCAGGGTTCGAGTCCCGGACCAGACGAGAGGGATTGGCAGTCTCGCATCCTCGCCTGCGTCGTCTTGTATTTCTCAGGTACAGGAAATCAGTGTAGCGTCGTGTTCAGCATTCAAATATTCAGATCTTGGGTGTGGTCTCTCCTGCTCGTCTTCCGCTACATTACTGGTGCGGTGTGGCCAGGGTGCATTGCCTCAAGCTATGATATTCACATTTGCACACCTTCAAACCTTCAGTCCAGACCACAACCCTCACAGCAGAGTGAAATGTTGAACAGTTCATTGCCTAAAGATAGGATATTCACATTTGCACACCTTCAAACCTTCAATACAGACCACAACCCACACAGCAGAGTGAAATGTTGAGCAGTTAATTTGATGGCTTAAACAAACTTGTACTTTTGGAGATATGCTACGTGTTGGTAATCGAATTTTAGGTAAGCTTTCTTTTTTTTATTTTACGTATACATGTGTTATTCATCCACAGACAGACGATATGAAAGTAAAAGAGAAATACAATAATACACAAACTACGAAACAAAACAGGAGACACAATAACTAAAGATCTTGTTACTACACTCCTTGAGCAACTTGTACCTTCATTGGACCATATTTTATACAGGCATTGTGTTGGCCTAAACCAAAGTCTCATCTTTAACGAAAAAATAATAAAAACTTAAGGCTGCTGAACACTTTTAGGACCACTGGATACATTTTCCCTCACTAAAAGTAATTTATGGTTGTTTTGATTAAGTAGGTGTTGGGGTGATTAACGTTTAGAGGGCCGAGCATGGGGTGGACCCAGGTGATGAATAGGTACACGAGGCGGTGGTGAAGGTTGCCAGTAAATTTACAGTACGTTAAAATTTTTAGGGAGAACAATAGAGGCTACATGCACGTAACTTTTCATGCATTCTCCACATCGAATAAAAAATAAAATAAAATGAAATAAAACCTCAATCTTGTATATAACTTTTTAGGGATCAGCATCTCAATGGCCTTTTTTTATTCACTTTTTTTTTCTTTTTGCCTTGGCCGGATTTCTTTCTTACATAAAAAACAGTAAATTTACAGTAAGTACAAAATATTCAGGGAAAACAATGGAAGCTATCTACATGTACCTGACTATTCATGCATTCTCTGTATAAAAATAAATAAATAAATAGATAAATAAATGAAAGAAAAAACCTTCAATCCTTTATAAAACTTTTTCGAGATTGACATCTTAATGGACTTTTTTTTTTTTTTTCTATTTCCACCCCCTTTTTTTCCCATGGCCGGATTGCCTTCTTACATAAAGCAAACAAACATTGGAAGTAAGTAAACATTAGGAACCTCTCAAAGCAGACCGATTCTCCCTAACGAGCTAAAACACCAGTAATCCTTCATACTGTGTGAGCATCGTTACCTTCAGCCTATAAACCTTTCAACATTTCCTCCCCAGTCGCTTTCATGGCCTCCCCTCTATCATGGCACCTTCCCCTTCTATTATTCCCTGCGCCTCATCACTTGCCTGCTATCACCATGGCCACCCTTCTCTTCCCTCACCGCATTTTTTCTACATAACCTCCTTCCTCTTCTGTCTCATTTCTCCCCACCCACCCTCTTTTTTTTTCCTTCCCATTGTTCCCTCTGCTTTTAACCCTTTTCCGCTATCACCACCGCCACCTTTGCCTTCCCTCACTACATTTTATTTAAATTCATAACATCACTTTTACTGTCTTTTTTTTTTTTACCGGTTTTTTTTTCCTTTCCGCCGTGTAGTTTTATCGTTGTTTTTTGGCTTGGATACTGTTTACTGTTACCATAGAGGCTTTACTAACAGCCAATCCCTTTTTATCGCCTCTGTTCCCCTTCCTAACAGCATTTTTTTTTTACTTGATAACCTTTATTTTACTATCTCATTCCTTTAGTTTTACCCTTTTTTTCTTTTTTTTTCCTTTTTCTCATATTTTATTTATTTATTTATTTATTTATTTATTTATTTATTTATTTATTTATTCATTTTGCTTCCGGTACTTACATTCCATCACCAGAGCCAATATATCATCACACCTTTCTTTTTTCCCTATCTTCTTTCCTTTTCCATCATATCCACTGCCTTCTCCCTACTATATTCTCTTTCATAAATTTTCTTCCATTCTAACTTTCCCCTTCCTGCTAACCTCGCTTGCCTCACCCTATCTATCTGTTTTCTTTCTCTTCCTCTAGTCTTTTCTAAATTTTCCTTTCTTCCAAACTTTCCTTTCCTTCATAATATCACTTTTCTCCTTTCCCTGTCTCTGCTTTATTCCTGTGTTCTCTTTCATGAATTTCCTAACTTTCTAACTTTCCCCTCCTCTTTCTATCTGTTTTGTTTCTTTTTCCACTCTTTCTTAAATTTTCTTTCCTTATAAACTCCCTTCTACCGGCTAACATCATTTCTCTCTCTTTCCTATTTTCTTTCCTTTTCCCCTTCTTTCCTATCTTTTTCTTTTCCTTTCCCCTTGTATCGTTTTCTTTTTTCCCCTTTCTGCCATCTCTCTCACAATTTTATCTTTCCCTTTTCCCTTCTTTCCTATATTTTCTTTCCTTTTCTCCTTCTATCGTTTCCTTTGCCTACTTTCTGCCATATCTTTCTCACAAGTTTCTCTTTAGAGGTATCTTCCTGTCTTCCACGTCCCTTCCACCTAACTTTTTCTTCTAATTTTCAATCATTTTCTTCATTCTCTTCTTTCTTTCACTTACTGGTTTTTCTGTCCCATGGTGGGTTAATTTTTGTACTTCTTGTGTCTGGGATAATAAATGTCATGGTTTTCTAAAAAGGGAGATTTTGTAAAGTATATGAGTTAAGGCAAAAAGTTAAAGAAGCAATAATGAATTTGAATAATTGAGAGTTAAAAAGCAAAGTTTGGGTATATATTAAGAAAAAAAGTGTTGAAATCAGTATATTGACAAAGTTCAAATTTGCTGAAGTTGTTTTTTTCTTCCCAAACTCTAAGAAAACTCCAGTGAATTAAACAGTGAAGAGGTATAAATATTGAGAGATTGAGGAGAATTTTATTGTATATTGCGTTGATTTCTTTCTTTTATCTATTTTCCGATTTTCACTGTTTCCGCTCAGAACCTCAGCCTTGCACTCATTTCTGCTACCTCATTACCACAAAGAATTCTGGGTCGATTCTACATGATCGGGTTTTGATTTATTCAAAGCGCTGTGTGTATATTTCCAAAGTTTGCTAAAGAGTGACGAAGAGCCGAGATATTTTCTTTTCTTCCTCCTTCACTGCTACAAACTTCTCGACGCGATCAGGTGAGTCAAAATAAACTTGCCAAATTGAGTTAGCAACGCTGCGCACCCAAGCCAGCCAGCCAGCCAGCCAGCCAGCCAGCCAGCCAGCCAGCCAGCCAGCCAGCCAGCCAGTTACTCAGCCAACCAACCAAACAACCAGACAGTCAGGTAGCCAGCCAATTAGACTTACTTATTTACCTACTTACTTAATTAATTAATTACTTATCAGCAACCAGCAACCAACCAGCCAGCCAGCTACCCCGACAACCAACCAGACAGACATACAAGCAGCTAGCCAGACAGACAAACAGACAAACAGACACCAAGCTAGACAGGCGAACAGACAAACAGACAGGTAGACAGGCAGGTAAAGGGGGTACAGTGGAGCCACGCGCAGTATGGGAGCCAAGTGAACCCTAAGCACATGGGTTCGAATCCTGGTCACGGTTCGAGGGGGGAGATTGGGCATCCACTCTGGCTAACCGTTCCCAAATGGGTGGGGGTTTTTAGGTAATAGGTTTCCATTAGGTGGTCTTTACCGTGATTAGACTGAAATCTTGCATAAAGTAACCGCTCGTGTATAGGTTCCCATTCTGTCAATGCATTACCAGCACTTCGTCCCAGTAACAGTCCAACTCCCTGATAATGCATCCCATCTTCCCTACCAGAAACCAACAAGCTCAATCCACTATCCAACTTCATTTTATCTATTCCAGTTAACCTTGTTTCCGTCAACGCACACATATCCAGCTTATACTTTTCAAATTCAGCAACAAGTTCTTCGATTTTACCGTCCTGATTTAATGTCCTTACATTCCAGTTCCCAATTTTGATACCTGTTTTTGTACAAATAAAAGAATTCGGCGACCGGGAGATTCTTAGCAACCCTTGCCTATCAAGAGGCTGCCCGGGACTAGGGACCGTGATATTGCGTGAATCCATTTTGGTTTCTTTGGCTGAAATTAAAGAACACTTCGCCACAGCGTTACAGTTGGCAGTAGGCAGCTAACTTGCCCATATGCCCACACCCACTGAACTCAGCTAAGCTAATGTCATGCGCATGTCGGCTGCACTTCTCGACCATTTCACTCTTAAAGAATTCATCTGCCCGAAAAGTGCATCCACCTCCCTGCCTCCGAAGGCTTCGATCTGTGTAGGTAGAGGGCGATCATATCCTCACTAGCCATATACTACCAAGAATATTATAGACTACACTCACCACTATAGACTACACTCACCACATAGATATGGAGAGAGAGCCAATATAACAGTATTACACACACACACACACACACACACACACACACACACACACACACACACACACACACACACCTCAAAATACCCGAAAAAAATCACTTCACAATGATAGATATAAAGAAAGCTAGTATTACAGTATCACACACACACACACACACACACACACACACACACACACGGTAGACACACAGTAACTCCTGCTATATAAGTCAGCAAGGCAGGGGGGGGGGGGGGTCAGGGAGGCGCCCGCCCTATGACGTCACAGCTGATGACGTCACAGCCGATGACGTCACAGCTCAATATTTACGTAGCGCAAACCATTTTGAAAATGACCCCTCGATAAAACGATGACAGGTCAACCTATTGCATCTGTTTCGACGCGATAAATAGGATAACTAATTCCCAGAGTACAAATACTCTCCTAGCAACACCAATTCTGAAGAAATTCTACGGGAAAAAACGGTTTTTTTTTAAATGTGACACTTTTGAACACTCGTTAAATACCCACTAACTGCCACTTCAACGGAATCAAAACCCATTTCAAGACAATCGATCAATTATTC
>CM035209.1:1884379-1894629 GCA_020233015.1 Callinectes sapidus | reverse complement strand
GAGAGAGAGAGAGAGAGAGAGAGAGAGAGAGAGAGAGAGAGAAATGTGAGTGTATTTGCTTGTGTGTGCGTGCGTGCAAGCGGGGTATGGGAAGGAGGAAGGGAGGGAGAGAGGGAGAGAGGGGGGGTGACGCAGGACAGATGAATAATTGAAAGCAGTATTTTATGGCGGTAATTATACGTATCTTTCACCTGGCATAAGTTAATTAGCGGCGTTCTGTGAGTGTTGACGTCAAGGGGGCTGCTTATTTTTAGTGCCTGACGCTGGGAGAGATGGTGGTGGTGGTGGTGGTGGTGGTGGTGGTGGTGGTGGTGGTGGTGGGATAGGGACAATACTGCAGTGGAAAGGTGCATCTCGTAATGACATCAAACAACTGACTATATTCTGCAATACTTCTGTGCTTTACCTTCTTTTTCATGCCTTTGTTCTTTCATATATATTTTTTTGTTCACCAGCCTACTTGCATTCTTTTTTTCTTTCATTCATTTTCCATTAGTTACCTTTCTTGCATTTCTTCATTCATTTACTCCCACTCAGATAAATGACACGTTTTTTTTATGGATGTTTTGTAATGATAGATTAATGATTTTTTTTTATTATTTATTTATTATTTGTGTTAATATCTAGAGGAACAGTTTTGAGAAGCCATTGAAATTAGTTGTAATGAGAAAGCGAACTGTTTATAAATGTGGGTCATAGTGATATAGTATTTTGTGGCAAACTTTACTATTGTTCCTTGGTCACTTTTTCCTCTTTTTTTTTTCCCCCATAGTGGTTTGTGAGTCTTGTTATGAATGGACTGTTAGATAAATGTGTTTTTCTTTATGGAGTAGAACAGAGTATTTTTTTTTTCTTCCTTTTGTTGTCCTTGGCCAGGGAATTCCTTACATAAAAATAGATAAATAAGCAAGAACATTTTTTCATGGTTTTCGTGTTTCATTTTAATTTTTCTTCTCTTTTTTCTTGTTTTAAATCTCCTTTGATCTTCTTTTCTTCTCCTTCTTCGTTGTTGTATTCTTTCTTTCTCTATGTATCCCTCCTCCTCCTCCTCCTCCTCCTCCTCCTCCTCCTCCTCCTCCTCCTCCTCCTCCTCCTCCTCCTCCTCCTCCCTTTTCAATAACTTTTTTCAAGGTTTCATTGGTAACAACAGCAACAACTTAAACTACTACTACTTCTACAACAACAACAACAACAACAACAACAACAACAACAACTACTACTACTACTACTACTACTACTACTACTACTACTACTACTACTACTACTACTACTACTGCCACCACCACCACCACCACCACCACCACCACCCAAACATTCTTCACCTGAAAGAAAAAAAAGAAAAAAAAAACATAATGGTTCAGGATACAAAGATGAATGACCTTTTTGTTTATATTCGCTCAATTTTTTATCTTTTCATTTTTTTTCGTAGTAAGGGAAGAGAAATTGACTTCCTCCATCTGTTTACTTATTTTTTTTATTGGATTCAGAAGATGAGAGAGAGAGAGAGAGAGAGAGAGAGAGAGAGAGAGAGAGAGAGAGAGAGAGAGAGAGAGAGAGAGAGAGAGAGAGAGAGAGAGAGGAAGGAAGAAAAATGAGACAGAGATAGGAGAATGATAAATTGGTAATGAGAAAGAGAAGGAAATCAGGAGAAAGGAAAGAAGAAAAGATGAGAGAGGAAAGAAAACAAGGAAGAGGAATTGGGTTGTACAAAAATACGAAAAAAATAGCAACAAATAAAACATAAAGTAAAGCTAGATTATATTAAGATCGTTCTATTTTCCACCATCTTTTATTTTACCCTTAGCTGGACTCCCTACATAAATAAAAAAAAAAGAAAATAAACTAAGGAGACACAACCCAAGTCATCTTCCCAGGAATCGAAGCCGCGGTGACATGAGGGAGAGGGAAGGCGCTGAGACCGTGTGCCAGTGAGCGAGTGTAAGTCCTGTATTGTTTAAACCTCAGCGTCTCCTCCATTTGTTCCAGTCCAGGCTTTTCCATTTATCAGAGTGCGTCACCGAGACCTGAACGCCACAACTCAACTCCTGTCCTGGAAACAAACCGTGTCCCCCCCCATCACCCACCACCACCACCATCATCACCACCATCACCATCACCATCATCACCATCACCACAACCACCATCATCATCACCACCATCACCACAACCACCATCATCACAACCATTTTTTCTTAGTCAGTTCTCTATCTTTCGTGTTTTTATAGCATTCTCAAATTGTATCTTCTTTGTTAGATAAACTCTTAACTACTACTACTACTACTACTACTACTACTACTACTACTACTACTACTACTACTACTACTACTGCCATCACCGCAACCGCCTTGTTTATCAGCCGCTGGGAAATACTGCTGCAGGTTAAAAAAGAAAGAAAATGAGATGGTGATTAAAGGAGATAGAGAGACAAAGGAAAACAGTAGAATAAAAATGAAAATGAAGACGAGGAGGAGGAGGAGGAGGAGGAGGAGGAGGAGGAGGCATGAACAAGAAAAGAAAATATGAAGAAGAAAAAAGGATATGTATAAGAGAAAAGGACGTACAGCTATTAATGAAAGTGGAAAGAGAAAAGAAAATAATGAGAAGAGGGGAAAAACTGTAGAAAAGAAAGGAAAGGATCAAAGGAACGTTCTGAAATATTTCATCGTTCTAACTAAAACTCTTCAATAAATCTGTGATGGATTTTACTTGCATATTCAAAGCGGTTTTGGTGATTCTAGTAACATTTTCCCCGTTCAGCCTGGGACATTTTTTTTAACATGAGTTTGGATTGTGATTAGACGATTTTATTGACATTAGGAAGTGTCTGCGAAGGTCAGAAGATTAATCGTTAGAGTCTGTACTATTTTAATACCTAGATATTTTTTAATGTGTATAAGATCGACAAATGATAGGCAGAATAGATATGAAAAACGCGTCCCAATACTAAAAGGGTTAATAAGGAGTCCACACTTATATGTTTAAGTAGTACAATAAAACCAAATGCTCTCTGGGGGGCCGAGAGATCCCCTAAGCGCATGGTTTCGAATCCTGGCCACGGTCCGAAGGGATTTTGGCCGTCCACTTATGGTAACGGCTCACAAACAGAGGGGCTTTCAGATAGGAGGTCTCAATTAGGTGGTCTCCTTTAGCTATTAAATTCCCATAAAAGCTCTCGTTGTATAAATAAAAAGAGTGAATCTTATTGGGATTCTCAACAATGTATTCATGATTCAAGTTATTTCTAACAATATCTCGTGGACGTCAGTGAGTTCTTTTATGGTTATTGCATTGGTTTAACATGGATTTCATGCTTTTGTCGTTTTATTGGATATTGGGGATTTTGAAGGATATATTCACGATTTCACGATTAAAAGCCTCTTGTGGAAGTTACTGAGATTTTTCAAGTGTATTCATGTAGCGATGGTTTAGCAAAGACTCCACACTTTTAACATGCTTTACGAGATGATGATGTGATTTTCAAGGAGAATATCACACTTCCACTGTCTTTTAACAAGCTTTCGTGGAAGTTAGTGGGATGTTACAAGTATTATCACATGTCTGATGGTAGTTAACAAAGAAGAAAAATGTAAAGAGAAACCTCCACGAGAAGCAAAATAATCATATGCATGGCTTTTGAAAATAACGTGTATGAGAGAAACGAAGATTTTAAGAATGCGGGACAGAATAAGGCGACAGTCAGGCAGCGAGACACTTTATGGAGGCAGTGACCGTGAGGAACAGCAGCCCGGCCCACCTGACTCATGGAATAAAGCGGTATTCTATGTAGAAACCGAAATCTGCAAGTAACTCCGGCAACAGTTTCCGATATAAAGCAGCGGTTGGTTGGCTGGCAGAGGGTGGGCGGGATGGAGGGACGGCGAGGGACGGCAGGGAGGGAGGATGTGGTGAATATGATATTTATGTAGATTGTGCGTCGCTGATACTGAATAAAACATGCAGATCCATAACCGCCAAGGCTCTGCTCTCCCGTCGATCGCCCAAAACACTTAGTTACCAATAGAGGCTTGTACTTTGTGCTCAATTGATGACTGTTTTCAAAGGTTGCAGGTTACTGGTTGGGTTATCGCGAGTGTTTCTCCTCTTTCTTCTCTGTTCCACTATAAATGAAGGAGAATAACTGTTAAACTCAAAATCGCAAGGTTCTTTTTATCCCGCCTTGTCAGATCAACTGTGGAATCCTGTATAATTTTTTGAAAGACATTTGTTCTTTCATAGGGAATGTTTTAAAAGAATGTTGAAATGATTAGCAGGGTTCTTTTGTGTGTGTGTGTGTGTGTGTGTGTGTGTGTGTGCGTGTGTGCGTGCGTGCGTGCGTGCGTGCGTGCCATAAATTATACAGAAGCCTTGTTGAACTCTTACTAGAATCTATTAAATGCATTCTGAAACCCTTATTCTCTCACCACGACCATCTTTAGAGGCTGTAAAGACAAACTCTCTCTCTCTCTCTCTCTCTCTCTCTCTCTCTCTCTCTCTCTCTCTCTCTCTCTCTCTCTCTCTCTCTCTCTCTCTCTCTCTCCACCAATGATGCAGAATCCTTGTTAACTTAGAATCCAAAGTCCTTATTTTGAAATGCTTTGTTCCTTAATTACGACTATTCTCAAGGGGCACACAGATGATTAGTCGCGTCCTCTATTCTCTTCCTCTTGTAATAATAGGTCAGGCAATATTAAAGCCGTCATTATAACAATAAAAGTGGTCTTGGAAATCATTGTAACTCCTATCTAAGCGAAAGGAGATCAAAATATTTATGTAACAACACTCTGAGGATGAAATTGTCTTGAATCGAGAATGTCCATTACTGTTAGGTAGATCTGTGAGACTTTATACTCCAGAAGTGTTCTTTGTGTATAGCATTCGTTAAGTAGTCAATAGAGATGAGAGCTGTTGTGGATCGTAATGCATTATTGATTGTCCCAGGAGTATTTAACCTTTAATTTAAACTTTTATCCAGTCCAAGTACTTCACCGAATCATATGTTTTGTATATTTCATTTCACAACTTTGGTTCCATAGATTTGAGGTAATTATGGTGGTACATATTCAAAAGTCCTTATGTCTTGTCTTCCTTCAACAGGTCCAAGTGGAAGTTATCAGAGTTTTCAGGAGTGGTTTTATTTTAAGACACTAAATTAAAGTTGTTGTGGTTCCCAAGTGTGTGTCTATGGTTATTACAATAGTTTAAAAATGTAATGTACAGCACCAAGGACAAAAAGAAAAAGAAAAACATCCGTGAAACCTAACTAGGAAATATGAAAATACCGGAAGAGGAAAATTTAAGAGTCTTGTAGAAGATAATGAGATTTTCAAGGATACTCCCTCAACTCTAGTAGTATTGCAACATGGAGTCTGCATCATTAACCAGAAAAAAAAGCATAGCCATGGAAACCCGCCTGAACATTTTTGCGTGACTGAAAGCAGACCATGAAGGAAGAAAAGAGCATTTGAAAAGATGGATCCTAGTTTGTATGCCTTGGCGTGGCCGGTGAGACGCGGCCCGGGGGATAACTTAACATCAGGCCTTCCTTTCCCTCGCTCCACCACCCCTGGGCCTCCCCTTGTCTTGCCACGCCTCGCAGCAGCCCTCACAGCGCCGGGCCCAGACACAGAGGGCTTTCAAGGGCACTCCTGCTGATGAAATATATGGAAAAGGGATATTTTTATGCAGATCAGACACGCCTGACCAATCTTTCCTTGAGGCACAGCCATGTCTACGGTCACTTGGTCTCTCAGTGCGGAGAAAACCATGGGAGAAGAGGATTGTGAAGGGTGGGAGGGGGAGGGAATGCCTGGAAACCGTCAGTAGATGGTCGCGTGTATCAGACACACAGATAGATAATTTATTGAAGACAGTTTTCTTGTTAACACATTACAGTATTTCTCATAACACACACACACACTCACACTCACACATACACACACACACACGCGCGCGCGCGCACACACACACACACACACACACACACACACACACACACACACACACACACACACACACACACACACACACACACACACACCGCCCCAGCAGAAGCGTTGGTCTATTGTTGTTTTTTATATAAAGCGACAAATGTTAGCCATCATCATTAATGTTTTTTTTTCATTACGTGTGCCGTCTGTGTTACGTCTCCTCATATATCAACACACTTCATCATCAGTGTGATACAAATGACACTGGTGATGTGAGTGATGACATGTGTACTATTATTCGAGATTATTTGTTTCTACGTTTATTCATTCATGTGTTTCTTCAGCCTTATACTATATTGCTTTTCCTCTCCTACACTTCAGGTAACTGGACGGTGATGTTCGCTAAGACTGGTCGCTAAGGGAGACACGAGCACCACGGTGGCAGTAAGTGCTAACATGATAGACACCCTAATGTTTTCTTCTCTGTGTTAGGATTCTTAGTATTATTATTCCATGCTCTTCTGGTCTTGCCAACTCCTTACCCCTCTTTCCTTCTGTAGTCTCACTGCACAAGATTTTCTGCTATTTTTACCTGTCTTCTGTCTATATCATTAATGTGAAAGTTAAACAGTTTTCTCTGTCTTCCATTTTATGCTTCTGTATCTCTTCCTGTCTGTGACGTAATTACTTTGAATAGGAATGTTGCAAGACACTTCTCGTATTTTTTTATATTTTTTCGAGGACTGTCTCCTCCTGGAAATGGCACCTTCAGTGGGCCTTTTTATTTTCTTCCCTTGGCCATAAAGAAATATGACACCCCAGCAGAATTTTCATCTCATCTCTTCATCTAGTTCTTTCTTTGTATGCGCTGCCTTCTTTTTGCGTAGGGATAAAAGAAGGAAGGAGAGACAGGGAACTAGATCACGGAATAAGATATTTTGCTTGGGTGGGGTTGGAGTACACGCACGGAGGAGGAAAGATTGAGGAAAGTCCTGTGTTCTGTGCTGGATCATAGAAGTTGCAGCCCAGATGTAAAAAGAAAGAAAGAATAAACAGATGAACCAACATGAGAAGTAAATATTGGAAAAAAATAGTAATATCTAGCGTTTACTAGAACTTGCAAACATAGATAAGTTCGAATAAAAAAAAAAGTAAAAAATTGCCACAAGCTGGACATGAATGGCAGTACAAGCAGAGAGTGTGAAAGTATAGGGAAATGAAGAAACTTGAATATGTGATCCAGCTGACCCACATATATCTAAAATAAATAAATAAATAAAAAATATGAAGTAAGCCAGTAGGTCAGTCTTTTAAGTACCTTTATTCTTATGCTCATTATTGAATATTCTATAGTTACTCAAATGATGAAAAACGCGGTAGTGTTGAGAACTGTCAGGCTCATCATTGGTGTCCTGGTGAGGTTGGAAGTGAAGCCAATAGAACTTTAGAATCGTAAACCATTGAATCTATTCCTTGTGTTCATATCTCGACAGTGAGACTACAACTATAATCATGGAATTCTGGAATCTTGGAATAGCTGTTTTGTGTTGATTTCCTGTTGTTGGAAAATGAAGTGTCGTGTCTGAAACTGTAGAACCCTGAACCTGCCATTTAGTGTTCAGTATTCCCCTACCGATGCTGGAAGTGTGGTCTGTGACATCCCGGAAACCTGAAACCGTCACGTGTTCGTTAGCGCACTTGTGAAGCTGGAACTGTGACCCCTGAAGCCTTGAACTCCTGGAACCCCCTGATATTGTCACTTATTCTTTCCCAAGCCACTGAAGTTTTTTATTGCGATGGGAGACAATTAACCACATCAGTAATAATGCATGAGATTTTTAATAGCCTCTACGACAAAAGGAATGCATAAGAAGAATATGTTTTACAATCCTACTCAGATTAGAGATTTTAGGTAACTATGGAAGAAGTAGATATGTCTTAGAGTGATCAGTTGTTAAGAGAAGACGGAGCAAATAGCAGTGAAAGGATTGATAAATTCCATGGCTGCTTCTTTTGTCTCGGGTTCTTTAACTATGGAGGTTTGAGTATTCGATGGTCGTTTCTGATCTTTTTCTAGTGATTGCTGACTCAGTGTGGCTTCTTTTTTATACACTTGTTGCTTTTGATTGATGTTCTTATAAAAAAAAAGAGTAGAATTGTAGGCTCTGGAATCTTGAAAACTTTAATACTCTGGGCCTCGTATCAAGAGAGATTCTAAAGTATGTACTTCTTAGACGATTTTTTAGTCTTAAAGTCCATCTTAATCTCCTGATATTGGTGCTGTACTTTAGCTATTACCTCATCAGCAGCTTCAAATTTACTGCTGATGAGATAATGGCCGAAGTACAACACCAATTTCAGGAAGTTAAGATGGATGTTAAGACAAAAAATTCCAAGAAAAAGCTACACACTAAAAAATCTCTGTTACTACGGGCCCTGGAACCTGAGCGCGTTTACTGGCACTATTGGAATCCTGGAAGCAAGGCGGCGCTCCTCCCAGTGTCTCCAGCAAGGCGCGGTGAGGCCAATCCTTTCCAGGGAGCGCTGCCACTCACTCCAGACGCGACAAGTGCGACGTGAAATTTAATTAAGTTCTATTTAAGTTCCGCTCATCACCGCTGCTCGCCTGGTGATGGAGGTGATCATTGAGTTGCCGGAAATGTAAAGGTGCAGGAGAAATAGGAGCTTGGGGAGAAAATGATGAGGATTTCAGAGTGGAGTATAGGGGAGGAGTAGAGAAAAATAAGGATAAAGGAGAAGAGGAAGAGGAGATCGAGGGAAGAGAGTAATGAGAGGAGGGGAGGAATGGGGAATAAGAAGATTAACTCTTTTTAGGCATTATTATTTTTCATTGTTATTTTTTTGTAAGGGGCAAAAACGTCTTTATTTCCCTCCTATTTTTAACACGATTAACACGAAGACCATTCATTATCGTGGTGACTGTGTTGTCTTCCATTACCAGAGCCTTATATGAGTGATTCTTTCTACTACGTGAAGAGAAATAATGGGTAATTAAACTCAGAAAAATAAATAAGTAAAGAAATAAATAACGATCGAAATGGAAAAATGAATAAATAGATAAAGTAAACAGAGTTAATATAAATAAGAATAAAAATGAATTAAATTGAATTAATAACTACATCGAAAAATAAACGAAGAAATAATAAGCAAGAATGAAATGAAATGAAAGAATAAATAGATAGTTATAGATAGATAGATAAATGAATTGATAAAAAGGAGATCAGTGAATAAAAATAGAAGATAATAAATAAAGAGACAAAAAAGTCCCTCTCATCTTTCAACACACACACACAAAAGAGCGATAGAGTTACATTCCCAGGCTTAGCTAGCTGTGTCGTTACGTAAAATGGGAATAAAGCTGTCCTATTTTGTTTATTTTAGGAGGTATTGCGGCAATATGTCTTCAGTTTATTTATATACAGGCTGCGGTGCCCGAGGCGTGGCCGATACCAGGCCGATAAGAGGCGCATCCCACGGCCATTACTGGGCTGGGAGAGGCAGTGCAGGCTCCCACTATCCCCCACTCTCCCCGGCTCTCCCTCGCTCTCCCTTGTTCTCCCTTGTGTTTTGTGAGGTTAAATGTTTGCTGATGACTCTTGGTAGTGTCTGAATCTTTGTGCTTGAAATAGCTCAAGAGACTCCTTAGATCAAAGAGAGTTCGCACAGAAAGTTATAAAGTTATGGCTGTCTCGAGAGAGCTTTGGGGAAATAGACAAACAGACAGAGGGGGAGGGAAGGAGGGAAGCAAGTAGGAAGGGAGGCAGTTTATATTGGTGTATTTGTAGAGTCCTCTTCAAACCCTCAGCTCACGAGAAATGAAAATAAGATTGATGGTCATCTTTTTTATTTACTACTGGTCAGATTGTTCAGATATATTTTTTTAGGAAAGGATTGAAGCTATTCGTTTGTTTCGTGTGTGTGTGTGTGTGTGTGTGTGTGTGTGTGTGTGTGTGTGTGTGTGTGTGTGTACATTAATAGGACGCTACGTGTTAGTGATAAGACTGACAACAATACATATAGTTGTAATAGTATAAAACCAGTAGCTGGAGTGGTAGTATTAGTAGTTGCAGCAGTAGTAGTAGCAGTGGCAGTGGCAGTGTCGTCGCCTTTTTGGTGAGCCCCGGGCAGCACCTGGTGGCGGGGACTGGCTGTTATGGTGCGTCATTAACGTTAATGTGGGTCATTAGGCGCCGCGGGCAGGTCATTTTTAGGGCTGCATTATACATTTATCAATCCACCTATTTACTAATGGATCTGTATCACCCTTTCATTTCTCTCTCTCTCTCTCTCTCTCTCTCTCTC
>CM035209.1:1865849-1883115 GCA_020233015.1 Callinectes sapidus | reverse complement strand
CCTCCTCCTCCTCCATAAATGTATAAGCAGCCCTCCTCTCTTAAGGCACCACAAACACCCATCATAGGAAAGGTACTGAGATCAAGAAAAGTTTAAGAATCACACACAGAATATAGTGAAAGGAAGAAATAGCATGGATGAAAAAAATCTACAAAATGGAATGAAATGGAAATATAACAAACAAATGGTAATATAAAGAAAAAAAGGCGTTCTTATCACAACTTGAGAAAAAATTATGATACGAGGAATGACAATGGAAAAAAAAGCAATACAAAAAGAGCGATCACAAATAAGAATAAAGGAAGACTTATACAATGATGAAAAACTAACATTCAGTTCATATAATGTATAGTGGAAAGAATGATATTAAGAAAAGAAAGAAAAATAAGACATACAGTTTTTTTTTATGACTCTAGAGGCAGATTGACAAATTTTCTGCATTATTGACTGGAACCTCTCTTGAGAATCCCTCTAATCATCTCGGTGCCCTTGGAAATAGTCGTGGTGAAAGAAAAAAGCGTTTCTGACCTTTTCAAGAAGATAAAGACACCCTTAACCCCTTCAGTACTGGGACACATTTTTACCACCAGTTTTGAGTAGGTTTACATTATCTTATTGAAATTAAGAAGAGTCTATGTAGGTTAGAAGATTAATGGCCAAAGTCTGTACTGTTTTTGTCACCATATGAATTTCTTAAACTATAAAATCGAAAAAAATAGGAAAAAAAATGTATAAGAAATGCGTCCCAGTACGGAAGGGATTAAAAGCCCATGTAGTTTTAGACTGGACCTTTTCGAAATAGTGGAGGAGCAGCGAAGCTTTTTCTATACGGTACAAGTGGCTGCAGACTCACTGTGGAAGTTATGACACGGTGATTGCTAACAGTTCGTTTTCTTTTTTCCATTTTCTTTTTTTATTATTTTTAGGGGACACTTGTCTTGGGTGTAATGTGTGTGAAAAGAGAGAGAGAGAGAGAGAGAGAGAGAGAGAGAGAGAGAGAGAGAGAGAGAGAGAGAGAGAGAGAGAGAGAGAGAGGAGAGGAGAGGAGAGGAGAGGAGAGATATGAAAAAAAAACCGGACATATCAAGCAGAATATTTACTAAGTCGTAGATGTGGTGATTCTGTTTATGAAAAAAAAACCGGACATATCAAGCAGAATATTTACTAAGTCGTAGATGTGGTGATTCTGTTTTAAATCCGCTGATCTTTCCTTCCCTGGAGTTTTGATAGCAGTGTTCGGTGTGTTTTGGTCGCGCTGAGGGAGTTACGACTTGACTCAGGGTGGGAAGGGACGCGCCAGAAAAGAGAGACGAAGGGCGAAGAATAGACGAAGAGAAGGACATGAGAGTATAGACGAAAGATAAATAACTAGGGACAAAGAAAGGGACGAGATGAAGGGGGTGAGGAACGAAGGACAAGAGGCGAAAGGAGAGAAGAGACAAGAGATGAATAAAAGTGAGAGGTTAAGGACGAGAGGTAAGGGAAACTGGACCTTATGTTGTAGTCACCTGGAAGTGTCGGGGGAGAGAGGATGGTGTTGCTGTGTTTGTGTTGGAATGAGGAAGAGGAAAAGGAGGAGGAGGAGGGGGCAGTAACTGGTCGCTGGAGAAAGAAAGGTGTTGCTATGTTTGTGTTAGGAGGAGGAGGAGGAAGAGGAAGAGAAAGAAAAAAAGAGAATGAGGAAGAGAAAGACATGTCTGGTTTGTTAAAAAAAAGAATGACATGGTTTTATTCTTTTTTTTTTTCGTGTGATATGAAATGCAAGTGTTTAAATATGAATCTCATTAAAAAGATTAAAAAAGAGAAAGAAATAAAAATTACTTTATCATTTTGACTTTTTATTTACTACAAACTAATGTGTATACGGATATTGTCATTGACTATACTCATCATTTCTACAACTTTCCATCATACTTAGCTTACAAGTGGGTGTTTCTCATATGTTTCTACACGTTACTAAGACGAGGTAAGCCGCACTGCATCTTTGAGGAAGGGAAAGTCTGGGGGTGTTTGTGACGTTGAGTGTTCGTGACTAGGAGGTGAATGACGCGGCGGGGTGTCTTGCTGCACTGAGGAGGCTCGTGAGGTGGTGGGACGCGAGATTAAACAATGCCGGGTGCTCCAGAGGTAATGAATCCACAGCTGAGAGAGAGAGAGAGAGAGAGAGAGAGAGAGAGAGAGAGAGAGAGAGAGAGAGAGAGAGAGAGAGAGAGAGAGAGAGAGAGACCTAATTCCCTAGCGTTTCAGTGCTTTATCTTGATTGCCTTTTAAATGTTTGTCATGAAAGCTACTGTGATTTTCAATTATTTTCACGGGTAATTTTAGTTGAACATTCATCATCATCTGTGGATGAAAGTTCTTTTGATGAACTGTAGCGGAAGTTATTACAGCTTTAATCGGGGTTCAGTCGATTCCTGTATCTGTTACTTTTACTATTACCTCCAGTTCTAACAATTGCAAGTGGAAGGTATCACCATTTTGGAGAGTATTTTCATGACATTTATATCTGCGTAATCACTTTGGATAAAAGTGTTATTTGTTTCATTTTATTTTTTTCACATTTCAAACCAATTTCTGTGGTTTTAGAAGCAGTTTAACAAGCGTTCTACCCATTCAATAGAAGAAAATTCATAAAAAACCCGATTTAATAATTTTATTACCCTTGAAAAATTGTTAGAGTCTAGATTAGTGGGAAGGTGACAGAGAAACGCAGTCTGTATCAGTAGTACTATAACCAGGAGTACTTCATCCTAGAATGGTAATCGTGTTTGAAACGACAAAATATGGTACTCCTGATACAGCTTGTGTTTCCCTATCACCTTCCCCACTCATATGTCACATTTACATTCACAGAGTTTAGATTGCTTCAAAATATACATCAGGAATTGGAGCATACACATATCCATAAGTATGAGTAGTTTGGCAATTATTCAATGCAGTCAATATAACTTCCACAATAACCCGACTAATCATGTGAGACTAAACCGCTTCGAAACATTAGTCTGGGATTGGAGTGTAAATTCCAAGGTGTAGTAGCAGTTCATCATAGGTTATAGGTAGTTAGTGGGGAGAGAGAGAGAGAGAGAGAGAGAGAGAGAGAGAGAGAGAGAGAGAGAGAGAGAGAGAGAGAGAGAGAGAGAGAGAGAGAACAACAAGAACCTTTACATTACCTTCACCCATTATTGAAATATCACCGAAGTGTGTAAAATGTTTCAAAATGCGCGCCTTAGGAATTGAAGCATAAAATCCCAAGCAGGCAAGGTGTTCTGGGGGGCAATCTGGGCGTCAGGCGGTGGTGAGGGAGGAGACAGGAAGGAGTGGGAAGCTCTTATGCGGAAATGAGAACTCCTGAAGAAGGGCAAGTAAGGGCCGCTCCGTAATGGCGCCTCCACACACCTGAGCAGCGCCGGGGCCAGGTGAAGGGCTGCTCTTGTTAGTGGTGGAGTGGTGGCGCTGTGGCTTATAGTAAAAGATGAATCAAACAAAATAATGGTGAAAAAGTGGAATAAAAGTGGAGGAGAGTATTTTGGTAATGAGAAGAAAAAAATGGTCTGTTAGAAGTGGATGGGGGAAAAAAATGTTGAGAGATGAAATGCTTGTTCTTGTTAGCGGGAGAGTGGCGGTTCATGCTGGCTAAGTTAAAAAGGAAAGAAAAAATAAAGTCCCATGTCAGAAATAATCACAACAACAAATAAAAAGATTATCCGTATATAAGTAGGGATATGAAACATTTGTTTTGAGTCACTGGTTGTGGTCATGAACAACTTAAAAAATGTGATTAATGATAGTAAAGAAAAGGAAATAGGGGAAAGGGATTTTTAAACGAATCATAAGGAGAAGCAAACTATCGTGTTGGGAAAGCATAAAGGAAAGCAAAGATATTTTGTTAATCTGGAGGCGAAACAGTTCTTCTAGCTTGCGTAAAGGTGAGGAACGCTGGTGCTTTACTAGAAAATAGATAGTTGATTGTGATCAGGTTTATTGGTGAAGAAATAGAAGCTCGTGTTCGTAATAAAGACAGGAAAAATATTGTTAGTATATCCATATGGCAGTGTGGAGTGGCGTGTGGAAGTGTTGCATCACCATTTTTCTGAGATAGCAACAATTTGTAGTCAGTATTGTGTGTGGAGGTCGCTGAAGAACAAGAAGAAATGTCTCGAAGTGGTTAGTAATTAAAGAGAGATATGCCAAATAGCATTGAAAGAGATGAATATAATAATTAACAGAAAACATTATATTTTTAAGAAGGAAATATTAATTGGTTAGGAGGGGTGAAGGAATGAAACCAGTATTATTGTGATAGTCTGGAGGTGTTGTATGCGTTCTAGTTAGCGAGAGGATAACTGAGAACTAAAGAAAAGTGTAAAGAAAAAAAAAACTTTAATAAGAGCTTTTGGCTTGTGTTGGATATGACCAGTGAAAAAAAAGTGTTATTTATACCATAGTTGGGGATTAAATGCTTGTTCTTGCAGGGAAAAAGTGATAGCAGGATTATTTTTTTACGAAGAGTAGCGTATTAATAATGATAGAATAAAGAAGTTATCATTAATGTTTTGAGGTGAGAGTTTAATCTTGTTAGTGAGAGCGTGGCTGGTGGTGGATTCCATAAAAATAATGATGATGGAGTAAAAAGTTATGGCACGAGAACTTTCGGTGAGGAAAAAGGAAAAGATAGTGTTAAAAAATAATGAAGGGAAGAAAAATTTGAAAGGTGAAATGCTTGTTGAAAAAAGAACGAAAATATGGTGATCAAAAACAAAGAAAATAAAAAAACAAAAACATCCCCTTTTTTTCGGAATGACTGAGTGAAAAGGTTTTATATATATGTAATTGGGAAGGGAAATGTTTATTCTTGATTAAACTGACTGACGTTGTTGCTTCACACACACACACACACACACACACACACACACACACACACACACACACACACACACACACACACACACACACACACACACACAGATATGATGATGGCAATGATGATGATGAATTGAAAAATGTGTTGAAAATAATGACGTAAAAAAATTATAACTATGTGAAATGTTTTTATTCGTGTTGGAGTGAAAACAGCGACCTGTAGTGCTCAAACAAGAGATAATTGTGGTGATAATGAAATGCAAAGGGAGAGTAACGATGAATAAAGGCACGCACAAGGAATGACCAATAAAAAAAGGTTATAGTTGTGATATGAATTGCTTGTACTTGTTAGTTCCAGAATGACGCCAGCTGTTAGTGAATTGAGAAAAATGATAAATAAATAAAAGAGAAGTATAGAAAAAATGTAATGAAAAGTGAGAGAAAAAAATATATCGTGGGGGAAAAAGAATGTGTTGTATGCGTGATGGCTGGGAAAGGAAATGCCTGTCCTTGTTAGTGTGAGTGGCAGCTGCTAGTAGTGGCTTATACAAAAGGAAAATAAAATAAAACAGATAAAAATGATAATAGTAATAAATGAAAAATGAATAAAATAAATGAATAGATATCAGTGTATAAACAAAAGAAAAATAGAAGTAAAATAAAACATGAAAAAGAAACAGCACAAGAATATTAAAGACGTTAAAAAAGAAAAGAAAAATCTACCGTGATAGAAATCAAAGCAATGAAATTTTTACTGCAAAAGAAATACAAGAAAAAACAATTATCATGCTGTAGATGGAGAAAAAATGGGAGATCTAATAAATAGTTAGATGAATATGCTCTTGTCATCGTAGGAGTGGCGGCCTCTGATGGTGATTTACTAAGGGAAGAAACATGTTTTTAATGGTGTTGGAAAAGAAAGGAAAAAACGGAAGATGATATGAAAAATTGGTCTTGCAGTTCTTCGGATTTGAAATTATTATCTTTGTTATCATAAAGCAAAAGTGTCACGAGGAATTTTTTTGTAAGTTGTAAGAGAAAGAACTCATGTTAGGGATTGTGGGGGAAAAAAGTGCTATAACATTTGGCAGGTGAAATGCATCTTGATAACGTAAACACGATGATAAAAGTGCATCGGTGGAACGCTATTAAAAAATTGACGAACAAAAATCAGATGAAAAATAATCTGAAAAGAACTGTGAAATGTGTTACAATTGTGGAAGTGTGAAATGCTTGTTACTGTCAACTGTCAGCGTGGACTGGCCGGGACTGGTACACCTTGCATTAGAGATGAGGAGGAGTGTTTAATGAGACACAAAAGAGGCACAGGACAGGAGAAAAATAACTACAATGAATTTCTGAAGTGTTGCATCATTCTCCGGGTGTATTTACCATCAGTACCATGATGCATTTTCATATCTATTCTTCTAAATATCTGGCGATTATATAGAGCTTTAGAAATTTATGTAGATATTAGAATGGTGAATACTTTGGCTATTAATCTTCTAACTTCCATAGAGCTTTCCTATGTCAATAAAATAATCTTATCGTACCTAAAACCGAAGGTAAAAATGTGTCTTAGTGCTGAAGGAGTTAAGGGAACGTTAAGTGAAGCTCATATTTTAGCAGAGGGAGTTCCAAACCTTATATTAATTTTCTTACGATGCTTCAACCCCTTCAGCACTGGGACGCATTTTCACCTTTAGCTTTGAATAAAGTTACACGATTTTATGGGCACTAGGAAGGGTCTATAGAGGTCAGAAGATCAATGGGCAAAGTCTTCATTGTTTTAGTCCATATATAGGTTTCTGAAGCTGTATAGGATCGTATGATGGTAACTAGAAATAATATGAAAATGCGTCATTGTACTGAAGCGGTTAAGAGTGTATAATTGACAAGAAGAAAGCAAAAGTAAGTTGAAAAGATACATTTGCTTGAGTTAAGTACGTTAGTGTGGTAGAAATGGGGTAGATTTGAGTAGTGTAAAATATTTGCTCTTGAATTGTTAAGAGTAACCGGCAAATTCTTGTGTGACAACCTTTGAGCTACATATGACTAGAAAATGATGATAGTGTGGAAAATAAATCGGGCGAATAAAAAATGACAGGAAGTTTGTCGCGAAAAATTATTAATACAAGATTACAACTGTTGCAACTAATGAAGGCGAACAAAAATCTAAAGTCAAACATAAAAGAATAAAGGAAAACATAAAACAGAAAGCGAGAGACATGAGAGAATATATCACGAAATAAAGGAATAGAGAAAAGCATGGATGAATACAAAAAAAAAGAAGAAGAAAGAAATAGATGAAGCAGAAACAAGGAAAAAAGAAACAAGGGCAACCATCAAGAGAAATATAGAATTCGCATGGAAGTAAGGCATAAACTAACAATAAGAAGTAATGGAGGGGGACTTCTAAAAAGGCATTATGGGTACGAGTGAGATGTAAGTGGGAAATGGTTCAGGGGGACAGGTTGGGTACAACTAAAAGCTATTCTGCAAGGTGAAATGAACACGGAAAAGTGAAAAAAAGTCAGTAAAGTAAATAACAATGATTTTTGTAGAATTCCAAGATACGAGGAGAGTAAGAGGTAAAAAAGAAAAAGAAAGATATAGGAAGGAGTAGAGTAGGTAAGAAGGGAATAGCACGGAGTTTAGAGAAGATAAAATAAGATAAAGAAAAACAAACAAAAGAAAAGAGAAAAAGATAAACAGGAGTATTTCTAGGGAACCAAAATAGATGTGCGAGGAAGGAGTGTCTAGGAGTGTTTGAAGCGAGTCAAAGAAAGCGGAGTTTGAAGGTAACATTCTTAAATACAGAAAAAAAAAAAACACAATCGGTAAGGAGTGCGAGTTGAAAAAATAAATAAATAAATAGAGAAGAGAGTGCATGTGAGTGAACGTTTCTGGGGAAATAAGAAAAAAAATAGTGAAAAAGGGAAATCGTTGAGTTTGCACTGAGTAAAGTTTCACGATACGGTAATGTTTCTACGGGACAACAAATTGATAGAGAGTGAAAGATAAATAAATATTCGTGTCTCGTACAATTAGAAAAAGTAAAAAGTAAAATATAAAGTTAAAAGACAGAAATCCAAGACAGAATAAATAAAGGTGTTTTTTGCTAGTCGAAACAGCTGTGCCGCCAAAAGACAGACGTAGATGCACCAACAAATAAAAGAAACCTTAGATGAACAGGTAGATGAAAAGATTGATAGATAGACAGACAGGCAGACATTTTTCACTGGCCACAAAATAAATACATGGATAGATAAATATATAGGTATTTGTAGCCCACACACAAAATCACCTCATAGGAAAAGAAGTGGGTAGATGAATAGGTGGATAGATAGATAGATAGATAGATAGATAGATAGATAGACAGATAGATAGAGAAGCAGGCGTATTTCACTGGCCACAAAATAGATAGATAGATAGATAGGTATTTCGCAGCCGACCCACAAAATTACACCATAGGAAAATTCGTATTACAATTATTATGATCCACATTTACATACGGGAATGGAAATAACAAAGTCATTAGGCCTTGGAGCGCAAAGTTGCATTAGCAGTACGTGGCCACTACAAACACGGCGGTATGGGATTGTGTCATTAGGAAATTAACATTAAAACTCGTATATAAGAATTGAGTGGGGAGAGGGAGACGGAGGGAGAGAGGGAGAGGGAGAGAGGGAGAGGAATAAAGGGAGAGAAGCATCTTTTGACATCCTATAAAAGTGAAAGATCTTACCTAATGAGACTAAGGTAAATCAGAGCAAAATAATAACCTAATTCAAACCTAACCTAACCCATCCAAACTCCCCCCCCAAAAAAAAAAAAAAAAGAGAAAAAACAGTAATAATAAAAAGAAAAGCAAGCTAAAGAAAAAGAAAAAAGAAAGATCTTGTGCAATCTAAAAATGCAGAAAAAAACGTAGGAAAAAAAGGCAGAAAATACAGCCAGATAAACCAAACATGTGTTAGTATGCGAGGCGTTACTGTGGAAGATCTCTCTCTCTCTCTCTCTCTCTCTCTCTCTCTCTCTCTCTCTCTCTCTCTCTCTCTCTCTCTCTCTCTCTCTATGTGACCAAACAATTCCATCAGTTTTAACATTCCATACATCTGAAACCCAACTCCTCCTTTCTTCCGCCTTGGTCAACACTAGACTATAGACACCAACCTCTTCATATCACGAGCGTCCAAGACTGACTGAGTGATGCAGAATGTTTTTAATGGAGGAAAACTTCACTTAAAGCCAGTCTCCATCGCGTAGACTGGAAGACAACTGGGTTCGTGTTCAGAAACATTTTGCTCTCTCACCTCGAACATTTTTAAAGGCCATAAAGGTGATTAGCGGTGGTTTTAAAGGGTGTTCATCCAGTTATTAATGTAGAAATCTTGACATTCCTTCTGTATAACTGTAAAAATAAAACGCCTTGAAAACTTGTGTCAATTTAAGTAAAGTCTCTTGAGATAGTGGAGGTGTGGCAGAGAAATGTTTGAGAATACGAGCCAAGGAGACCCGCCCACTATCCCTCCACTTGACTACCAAGATTACGCCAGCATTCTCAAACGTTTCGGCGTCTCATTTCAACTTTAAACAGGCCTTAATGGATGCTATTTCTTGCAAAGTTGTGCTCGTGTTTGTAATGACAGTTTAACAGACTAATTAAAGTAAGTATTTTTGGATGGTTTTTCAAATAGTAATGGTTGTTCTATCGAAGCTATATATGTTTTTAATGATGTTTTCATGACTGCAGTGATGGTTTGGTAAGAAGTTTACGCCATTAATGCGAAAACATTATGGAGAATCATCTAATCATCTTTGGTACTTTTGAAAACGGCTCCCGGACGCCAAAAAGTTTCTGATTGCGTCTCTTTCGTGTGTATTGCGGGAGGTGCGGGAGTAACGGAGAGCACACTTACCAGAGAGCCGCAGGAGAAGCAGCAGCAGCAGCAGACGGAGGCGCAGTAGCCAGCACATGGTGTTCGGTGGTCCTTCCTGGAACAGAGAGAGTGAGACTGAGCGAGAGAGTGGGCGAGGAAGGCGGAAAACACTTCTCAGCTTTGTATTTCCATCCCAAGTAATTTCCCCGAGTCCGCCACAACTTGGTAAAGCGACTACATTAAAGTTTCCGAAGTCTGCGTTCTCAAGTGAGGAAGTTTAGTGATAAAGTGTGTGTGGGATCCGTTGGTGGTGAGATTACATTCGGAATACATTTTCTTCTCTCCCTCTCCTGGTAACTGAGAACGCTTTATTGCTGTCAGGATGGCAGGGGGTGATGCTATCGGGGCGGGAAGCGGGCGGCCCTCTTGGAGACCCTAACGCTGAGGTTTGGGCCGCGGGAAGATCAGATAAACTTTGGAGGTGGTAACGTTGGGTTAGGTTAGGCTCACTTAGTGTGAGATTTGCTTAGGATATGTTACTCCAACTTGTGAAACTGACTAAGATCGAAGATTTGGTGGTTGCTGAGTGTTGTCGCCGGCTGTGTGTAGTCATACGCCCCCCACCACCAAATGAATGGTGAGCTGCCCGACCTGCCACTGACTGAGAAGCAGTTTTTGTGTGGTTTAATTTGAATGTTCAGTAAAATTTCCTGGGCCGTCTCAACCAAAAAAGTAGTTAGTGAATCAGTCATTTGATCACTGAGTTTAAAAGTTTTTAGTTAATGAACTAGATTGTGTCATTTCATTTCATTTCATTTATTCTTTTTACTAGTGAGAGAGGCAAAGTAAGACCTCAAAGTTTTCGTTTTCAACAACTTACCAGAAGGAAACTATTTCTAAAACGGAAGCCAATTAATTTCTCAACATGTTCCAATACTTTTCTGAATTTCGTCACATCATAAGAGGAGAGGGAAAAAAAAGAAAACAGGGAAAGTTGTAGAGTTCCCTGGCGAGATGGATAAAAGAGTGACGGTACTGGTTAACTTTTGATTTAGTGAGACGGACAACGCAGGGGTGAGAGCGAGGGGGAAGTCTTGTGGAACGAAACTCCAGGAAAGGGAAGACATGCAGACAAGTTGAGAAGAGCAGTAACCATGGAAATAGTGGTGGGGGATAGCAACAGACGCGTCATTACGTGGAGCGAGAGATTCAAGACCATCATTTAAACGAGGGGAGATGGTGAGGCGAGCAACTGTAGGCTCCACTCTGCCTGTGAACTTGGTAACAATATCGAACCGTCAACTAAATCATTCTCGTCTGCCTCGAAGCGACTGATTGATGGGTAATGTCGCTTGCTCAACCAAACCAAGGCTAAAACAAAGATTAATCCCTTCCGTACTGGGACATATCTTTACCACGAATTTGTGTGTGATTAGACGCTTTTATTGACATTAGCGAAAGTCTATGGAGGTCAAAAGATTAATGGCCAGAGTCAGTACTGTTTTAATCACCTCATGACTTTTTGAAGCTGCATAAAATCGACAAATAATAAGAAAAATAGATATGAAAATGCGTCTCAGTTCTGAAGGAGTTAAATGAAGTTAGATCGAATTTATATAACTTAGCGGAACGCAACTAAATCAGTAACCCATAAACTAAAGACAAATTCAATGCACCTAACTTACCTTATCATCCAAACCTCTCAATATAATATCTTTAAAAAAAATATCTAAGGTAGCAAATCGTATAGTGATCCGAAAGTCTAACGAAAGCTTAACATAACTAAACCTTATTAACAATGAACCCATAAAATAGACAGATTCAGTGCACCTTACTTACTTACCATCCAAGCCTTTCAATATACATTCCCCCCAAAAATCGTGTAGTGATTGGAGAGTCTAACGAAAACCTAACATAACTAAACCTTACCAACGATGAATCCATAAAATAAAGACAGATTCAATCCACCTTACTTACTTACCATCCAAGCCTCTCAATATACCATCCCCTCCCCCAAAATCGCGTAGTGATCCGAGAGTTTACAGGGGTAACATATGGAAGGGATGGGAACATGCAATGTAGTGAGCTGTAAACCCTGAACTGCCTCGCCCTACCCCGGAGCTACGGCAAAGTCACGCACGAAAAGAGAGTCGCCACTATTTGTTTTGGGTCTTGTCCAAATAAAGTATTGTTGACACAGTTGCGCCACAAAACTATTTTCATACGTGGATCTGCAGAGGATAAAAGGTCTGTGGCACCACACGGGTTGCGGCCCACCAGTAAATTTAATAAAGTTACACAAGGCCATCAGCGATCACCACCCTGCTCGTGTGTGTGTGTGTGTGTGTGTGTGTGTGTGTGTGTGTGTGTGTGCGTGTGTGTGTGTGTGTGTGTGTGTGTGTGGGTGGGTGAGTGTGTGTGGGGACAATTAATAGATGATTGATTCTGTAGCTTGAGAGATGAATTGATTGATAGATAGCTGGACCAACAGATGAATAGAAAAATAAAATCAATACTTAGATTGATTTAAAACTACACAACGGACATATCTCGATAGTTAAAAAAAGTATAGTATATATATAAAGAGAGAGAGAGAGAGAGAGAGAGAGAGAGAGAGAGAGAGAGAGAGAGAGAGAGAGAGAGAGAGAGAGAGAGAGAGAGAGAGAGATTTAGGTAGTCATATACGTGAATAAATAAATGGGTAGATAAGTCGGTAGATGTAAAATAGACATATGTATACTTAACATTGATAGATATGGAAATAAACATATAGTACATACATAGAGTAGAGAGATAACCAGATAAAGAGATAGACTTATAAACAGACAGATTGATGGATAGACACATTTATATAGATAGATAAATGATAAAGAAGAAAGAAGAAAAAACTCCAAACTTGTATACGTTTTGGGGGGACCGGCGCTTCAGTGGGCTTTTTTAAACCAACTTTTGTTTTCTCCTTAGCTGGAATCTCTTATTCCATGAAAAAAAAAAAAAAAATGATAGATAAACAGACGAGCATAAACAGATGGATAGACATATGCAGAAAAAAACAATATACGTATAAATAGAGAGAGACAAACAGATAGACAGACATACAGTTATACAAACCACTAGGATGCACAAATACATAAATACAAATACTCATACATCCGCAACCTAACGCTGGGAATGGGCGGCCACCGAGCTAACGTGACAGACATGACTGGTGCAGGCAGAGGTACGCCTGGGTGGCCTTGGTGGGTGTGGGGGGAGGGAGCAGGCGTGGGCAGCGGGCCATAGTGCACGCCTCACCTCCCCTCGCCACTCACCGTACACCACTAACCACAACGCTCGCCACGCCAACAAATTGTATAGCAGTGTGACACAACGACACACACGCACACACACACACACACACACACACACACACACACACACACACACACACACACACACACACACACACTGCAAAACCTACCTACCCAATCACTCATAGCGCTATACCACATGATACCGTATTCTAGTAAAAAGTATAACACCTTATACCACACTAATACAGAATGGTAAATTTTAACGTACCACAACGCATTATTTCACCACATCGCGCTCTTTTGCTATGAGAGGTATATCAAGTGATATGATACCACAGAACACCTCGAGACATCTTAAAACACAGTTGGGGTATAACATCATACCGCGTCCCTTATCATATCGGTCACTACATAGCACACAACAATACACCACAACATTGCAACGAGACAATAATGCACCGCCACACACCACAACACACAATAACATGTTTTGTCACACATTACCTCATCCCCAAACAAGAACACACAACACAACACACTAACGCTTATCACACAATACAACATCCCTCACAGTGATACAATACAGAACACAGAAATAGATAATTTCACTTCCAAATCGTGTATCGGTGAAACCAATGTTACGTTAAAAATGACAGTAAACAAAAATAATGAAAATAATAAGCCCACTAATTCCCAGTCCACTGAAAGGTCAAAAGAGTTAGTCAAAAGTCGGGGACAAATATCTTGAAACCTCCCTGTAGAATAGCGTCAATTCATAGGAAGTTGTAAATACAAATGCAGGTAGGGAGTTCCACAGTTTACCAGCAGAAGGAATGAATGATTGCACACCGAATTGTACTTCAGAGTATATCAGTAATAGGGATGAAGGATCGAGGACACTGCTTGAGTAAGTGCACAGATTACGTTTTAAGAGGAAGTGGAAACTGTCTACCTCAAAGGAAATACCCTTGACTGAGGACCATTACGTATTCCAACAGTTGAATCGCCTTCCGGAGCATCACTGAGACACAAAGGAATTGATCTCAAAGCTGAGTGAACTGCCTATGACAGGTTGTTGGTGGGGATTGAATCTGGCTGGACTCAACAGAACCAAAACATTATAAAGGAGAGAAGACAGTGAACTAACAGAGCAGACAGTAATGACAGTAATCTAATCTGTCTTACCAAGCCTCTAGGAAGGAAGCAAACAGAATGAAGATAGGAAACCTAACCTAACAATGGACTAACCTAACCTTACCAATCAGCAAGAATGGAAGAAAAGCAAACCTAACCTCATAATTCAATCCAGTGAGTCATGAAGAGAAACAACTTAGCAAAACCGTACCGCAGTCAACAATCAGAAAATAGACAGCACAAGTGGAAAATTACGAAGAACAAATTGTTGTTGTGTGAATAATGACTAAATTTAACAGAAGATACACTATTGCAACGGACTATGAGAAACATGAATGCAATTGAAAAAAATCTATTATCTATATCTATCTATCTATCTATCTATCTATCTATCTATCTATCTATCTATCTATCTATCTATCTATCTATCTATATATATATATATATATATATATATATATATATATATATATATATATATATATATATATATATATATATATATATATATATATATATATATAAATTTCTTCATAATGTTGGAAAGTAAAGTATTCTCTAAAAGCTTTGTCTTTTATTTAACTATGACTGGTATTTAGAAGATTTTAGACTTAAATTTTTTTGTATATTGTAAATGTAAGCTTACTTCATGATCTGTTCCTATGAGTGCCCAGTGCACAAATATGAATGTGTGTGTGTGTGTGTGTGTGTGTGTGTGTGTGTGTGTTTGTGTGTGTGTGTGTGTGGAGTCTACAATTAAGTATTACATTCACTGCAATTCTAGTCCTAAAATTTGTCTGTGAATGAGATGTTTGGATGAAATATTAGCACCAGAACTACATTTTTAAAGATATATTACCTATTTGTTTATTATTCCTGAGACTCCACTATTCAGAAAAGCGCGCGTGGAGAGAGTTGACCAATTGCTGTATTGAAAGTAACTCTGAAACTAAAATTTGTGTGCGAATGAAAAGCTCCGGTGAAAAATAAATCATTGAAATACGCTTCTGGGAATGTAGTGCCAATTGGGAGTAAAAAAAAAGTGTGAATAATTTCATGGACGTTAGTTGTTAGTGACATTTGCATCCCGTTTGACTTTTTTCATTCGGTGCTTTCTGAAAAAATATGACGTGAAAGTAGTTACACATGCACATACCCCCCCATCCCCACCACACACGCACGCACACACGCACGCACGCCCACACACACATACACAGGCACACCCACACGCACAGGCACACCCACACGCACAGGCACACCCACACACACACACACACACACACACACACACACACACACACACACACACACACACACACACACACATACGAGTTTCCTGGAAATCTCAAAATGCAAAATTCATAATACTAGTGTAAAAAAGATCACAATGTAACATTTGTAAAACAAGAAAAAATATTTGCTCTACTCTCTCTCTCTCTCTCTCTCTCTCTCTCTCTCTCTCTCTCTCTCTCTCTCTCTCTCTCTCTCTCTCTCTCTCTCTCTCTCTCTCTCCCTTCCAGTCATATATAATTGTTTACTGACTCAAATCGTGAGAAAACTTTCAACCAATTCCTCACAACACTGTCAGTCTGTCAGTCACCGCTGGACGAGTGACGGGAGTGACGGAAGCTGTGCCAGTCTTCCCGTCACCGCTGTACACGTCCCATTACACACAGACACTCCCTAATTTATTGGAAAAATCAAGTGTCACATTTTTTTTTTTCCCTTCCTCCCACGTATGGCTTTTGTTTGGCCCTCTCCTTAACTGGTTTGGGGAAAAATGGTTCTAGTCGTTGTCTTTTTCTTTGTAAATGTTTGTCTTCTTGTCTTTTATTGGGGACGTTCTTTTGTCATCTTCTTTTACTTTTTTTTCTTTTACTTTTCTCATGTTTTTTGTCTTTACGTTGTGTCTTTTTTGTTTTTTCCTTCGAGTGTTTTTTCCCTTGTCATTTTTTTTTTCTTTTTCTTCGTATCTTCCCCTTTACCTTTTGTCTTTCTCCTCCAATCCTCCTCTCTGTTTTTCGCCCTCGTCTTCTCTCTCTTTTCCTTTCGTCTTTGTCTTCTTTATCAAGTCTTCCTTATCTTTTTTTTTTGATGGTCCAGTTTTTTTATATTTTTCTTATTCTTTTTTCTTTTATCGTTCATCCTTTTTCTCTTCACTCTTTTTCTCTCGCCTTTTTTTCCTATTTTACTGTCCTTATGTTTGTCTTTTCCGTTACCATTTTTTTTGTCCTTTTCTTCTTATCTTGCTCTTTACCTTTCGTCTGTCTTCTCTTATCCTAGTCTTTGTACTTCGTCCTCTTCTTCCTCCTCCTCTTCTTCTACCCTTGTCTTCTTTATCGAGTCCTCTTTATCTTCTCGTTTTTCTCATGTTCCATTTATTGACCGTTTTCTTCCTCCCCTTCTCTTTATCCTTCATCTCTTTTCTACACTCTTTTTCTCCTCTTTTGTCTTCTCGTGTCCTTAACCTCTATCGGTCCACTTTTTGCCACATTCTGCCACACTCTCTGTCCTCTTGTGTCTTCATCCTTCCCTCTTTCCTCGTCTATATCTCGTGTTCTCGTGTTTATCCTCATTTTCTTTCCTGTCCCCGTCTCCTCACTGTTTTTTTTTAATCCTTTACCTCTCTCCACGTCCCTGTCAGTTTGGTCTTGTGTCTCCACCTGTTTTCTTTGTGGTCTTGTCTCCATGTCAACAGAAAATGGAGAAGGGGGAGCTGAGTGAGGGAAAGAGTGAAAGTGAGACAGTGGGAGGGAGTGTGGAGAGTGATGAAGTGGCAGAGTTAATGAGAGGAGAGAGAGAGAGAGAGAGAGAGAGAGAGAGAGAGAGAGAGAGAGAGAGAGAGAGAGAGAGAGAGAGAGAGACTTGTATATGTACCTTAACTTGTGCCCAATATTGTTTAAATGAAAAGAAAACCTCCAAAACTCTTCCTAAATGTGTTCTGTGCAGGATACTGAATTAATAAAGCTTTCTAAAGTGATAATTTCTTGCCTTCACTTCGCTTCAACATCAGATATCGCCCGCCTTTCTCGTTCTCCGTTCTCTCTCTCTCTCTCTCTCTCTCTCTCTCTCTCTCTCTCTCTCTCTCTCTCTCTC
>CM035209.1:1846469-1865765 GCA_020233015.1 Callinectes sapidus | reverse complement strand
TCCTCTTCCTTACATCGTTATTGTGATCCTTCGACGACTCTTTCCCACTCTTTCATTCCTCAGCCAGCCACCCTCACCCTCACCCTTGTTTCTCACGCTAATAACGTCTTCTCACCCTATACTCTCACATCTCACCTTTGTCTTTGTTCCTCGCACTTCTTCACATGCACACCTCACCTTGACCTCCTCATTATCTTCACCTTTTGTCTTTTGTCCCTTTCTCACCTTTGTTTCCTTCTCACATCCTTGTTCTCACCCTTCACCTTTGCTTCGTTCTCTTTCCCTAAGCCTTCGCACCCTCGCAGGTAAATTATGCAGCTTCACTGAATATGCACCGCGGCACCGTGTGTAATGACTTGTCTTATTCATTGCTCATGACGGAAGTGTTGCCTTGTCTCTGTGTTAATTTTGCTGGACGATTAAGCCTTTCTCCGCCACTCGCTCGCCAAGGCAGTGGTGATTAAGTTTGGGCTCTTTGGACTTTGGTTCGTGTCCTGCCTTGACTGGTAAAGGTTAAGTGTTTTTTTATTTTATTTTACTTTTCATTTTGTAGTGATCATGATTTATTTTCTTGTATTTCTTTCTTTGTCCAAGTGAGGAAAAGTTGGTTTCTTGTGGTTTTGTTTTTCGTCTTTGCATTTTCATGTTTGTGTTCTTGTCTACTTGTTTTTTTTTAATGTTTTTTTCTACTTTTTTGTATCATTGTAGTTTTTGGTCTACGAAATGCTAATTAATGTTATTTTTTCACTTTATAGAAGTGTGTGTGTGTGTGTGTGTGTGTGTGTGTGTGTGTGTGGTGTGTTTCTTTTTATAAGCATTTTTGCCCAATTAATTATAATTAAATCACTTAAGGAAAACAAAAATTCTTCTAAGCCTGGTGAATTTCAAGAGGACATTGGCTACATGTTTCATTATGTATAGTTCTTTTTCGGTTGCCATGTCACGAAAAATGTATAAGTGTCTTTCAGTTTGACGGTTCTGTCGTGTCGCACATGTTCGTGTTTCATTCTTGAAAGAATATTGTTTTACTTTGATTTTTACCAATTTTTGTTGAGACTCCTTTTTACTTGAGAAAATAGAGAAATTAAGATATGATTTTCTTCTTAATTGAGTGGGAAATGGAGTTTGTAAAAGTTTTTTCTTACGAATGATTTGATTTCACTTGTTTAGGTTTTCTATGAATCTTGAACAGCCATCTCGTCACATATAAAAGAAAACGTTTTATCACCCTTTAACTTTATGACACTTTCCTTTAAGAGAAGTACCTACTTGAAAAAACAACTAGAAATCACCTTGTATAATATGTATTTATACATTTACTTAAGTACTGTTTACTGGGTGTGATTCGTTGTATCTTTTGGTTTACATAAGTGTTTGTTGGGATGTGCTGTATCGTTTCGTACGTGTTGTTTGTGCTTACTAGTGTGTTTCTAATCAGGCCCTCCTCGGGTGTCTCCTCTTACACACTGGGTAATTGTAAAATGAATAAATTCTTGAAAAGAGGGTTTCACTGTGTTTCTCTCTGCTTACAGTACTCTAATTAATTGATGTCGATCCATTAATCCCTTCAGTACTGGGACGCATTTTTGTTTTTATTCTGCTTATTTTTTGTCGATTTTATACAGCTTCAAACACTCATGTGAGGATTAAAATAGTACAAACTCTAGTCGTTAATCTTCTTATCTCGTGAGATTTCATAATGTCAATAAAGTCGTCTACTCATATCCAAAACTCCTGGTAAAAATGTATCAGTACTGAAAAGGTTAATTACAACTCTTAAAGAAAAAACTTTCACAAAACATCAACATCATTAAAAATCCAAATAACACAGCAGGGTGAATAAAATCGTATCGACACGTCTTAGTCCATCCTTAAGTAAGTGGAGTGGAGTTACTAAATTTTTTCTCCGTACGAACGATTCCTCTCTCTCTCTCTCTCTCTCTCTCTCTCTCTCTCTCTCTCTCTCTCTCTCTCTCTCTCTCTCTCTCTCTCTCTCTTTTTGTCTGTAGTCTTTGGCCGGATTCCTTATCACGTACAAAAAGGCGAGAAAAGTAAATGAGGTTAGTTCTTCTTGGGCCGGAGCATAATAGGGTGAGTGACGTGTGAATGGTTTGATTTTTACCTTTAGATCTGATTGTGTCCAGATTATCAACACGGGCCTGTCTGAATGTGTCTTGATTTTCGCTTACTATTTCTACCTTTTTCTTGTTTGTTTGTTTCTTTGTTTATTTCACTTTGTTATTTTTTTTTCTGCCATTTTAACTGTGTATTTATCTTTCTGTTTCTATGTATTTCTGTGGATGTATATCATTTTTCTGTCTGCCTCATGTTTCACGAAAATAAGACTTGAAAATATATTTTTCTAACACTAAGTAATCAATAAATGATACTGAAAAATATATTAGCATTTCCCAATTTCTGTCTATATTATTCTCTTAGTCTCCCACGAGCTAGCCTTTTGAAACGCTTTCTTCCCTTATAAGGACATAGATGATTGATTGATTTAAACTGACCGAATTATTTGATTTCTGGCGCTCCTACATCACAATCACATTCCATCGCACACATGTGACTTGTCGGGTTTTCATGACTTTTCTTTTCATTGGTGTAAAATCCTTGGTTAATTATGACTAGAATCACGAAGTCACCATTGAAAATACCAATGACCTTCAGTGGAGCCTGTTGCAGACGACGCTGAAACTTTAGAGATTACGGTCCCTGGAAGAAAAAGTTGGCGGTCGTGACCAGTAAGTGATCCTTAATGAAGGCTGATGAGTTACATGCGTGACTCTCCCTCCCTGTGGTCACTCTCTCTCTTTTCCCTCTCTGGTTCGTCCTCAAAATCTGCTCACCTATTTTGTCTACTTGTAATCAGTGTATGTATCTATTTCTATTGGGTTTATTTTGCCTACATATGTGCTTTATAACCCTTCATGGTACAATGGGAACACGTGCGCCTTGTGGGTTTAAGATCCGTACTGCCTTCTTAAACACTTATGCGCCGTACTTCCAATGCTTTCAAAAGGCTCTATTTAAACGCACACGTGTTTTTAAAGGTGTTTCTACTCTTCTAATGACAGATTAATAAGATTTCTGCATTTATAGGTGAAACAGTCTTGAGAAGGTGGCTGATCAAATATGTGACTTTCGGAAACAGTCACGGTGAGAGTAATAAGTTTCTGAATACGGGCTTTGGGTGTGTGGGTTCGAATCCTTCTGGCGGTTTGAGGTTAGAAGGGGTATCTACTCGGGGAATGCTTCTCAAATGACACAACCAAGTCTCTCTTCAGGAAGCGCCGTGTTAAACCTTATAGACTTCAGAGCTGGAAGGAAAAAGCGGAAATTTTGTTTATTCATTTTATACATTTTATTTTATTTCTTTTTCTTTTTCTTTTTCAGTTTTTGCTTCTATTATGTTCATTGATTCGAAGTGTTTATTATTATTTCTTATTTTATTATTTATGCAAGTTCTCTCTCTTCATTCTTTGTTGTTAATTTCGAGTATTCTTTCTCTTTATTCGTCCTATTTCCATTCTTCATGCCACTTATTAAATCCTTTTCCTCACATTTATTGTGTCTTTATTCCTTTCACTTGTCTATTCTAACTCCATTTATTCATGTAGTTAACTCTTAGTATTCATTCTATTTATTCTTTCTTCCATCTATCCTCCTTTACGGTCACTTTAGGTATTCATTGTAGCCAGCCATTCCAATATATCTCAATTGATTACATTTTCCCATACCAACCCCTTTTATTCCATCCTTTTTGCCTTTCTTTCTACTTCATCCTTTTATTCGTTCAGTCTTCTAGTTCCCGCTACCTTCGTTTCATTCACTTACTACTTGCCTTCCTTTTCTCTACCAATCTGTCATGCATCCTTTGATTTTTCATTCTTTATCTGAATTTATCTTATCTTCCCTTTCCCGCTATCTTTGTTTCATCCATTTACTACTTGCCTTCCTTTTTTTCTACCAATCTATCATGTGTTCTTTCACTATTTCATTTTTTACCTCAGTTCGTCCCACCTTCCCATTCCCACTCTCTTTGTTCTATCTAATTACTACTTGCATTCTTTTTACCAACTTTGTATATATCTTTTGCTTGTCTCCTCTTTCTTCTATTCACATACCCAGCCAGTGTCGACCATCACATTAATAATATTTTATGTCTTAATCCTCAATGTTCATTACTGTGGTGGCGTGATGTACTCTTATTGCATGGACGTGGTGGTCATGCAAGGTGATGTAAGGTGACTGCCACGATTACTCTCATTGTCACTGGAGTTTATCATCATGCACTGTGGTTCGTCTTGATATGGTGTTCCTTCCTTAGTAACGTAGGGTAAGTAGAATTGGATTGACTATAGAGAAGTGGTTCAAGTACCTCCTATTTTACTGGGCTTTGTTATCGTGTACTGTGGTTCTTCTTGCGTCAGTGTTATTATATGGAAATTAATCTACTTTGATAGAGTGGATGCCAGAATTTGTATTATCGCCACTGGGTTTTATTTTCATGCATTTGTCTTGTCTTGTGTTGCTATTTGTTTAATGGAGTAGGGGTAGGTTGAAATAGACTTGCTAAAATAGAGAGTGGACCAAATTTTACCTCAGTGTCTCCAAGTTTTATTGTCATGCATTGTGGTTCATTGTGCGCTGGTGTTACCATTGCCTCTGTGATGTATGGGTAGGTAAGAATGGAAATACTGTACAAGAAAGACCAAGACTCCCACTGTTACTGGATTTTATTATCATGCACAAACTTAAGTACTGATTTATTAATTGATAAATCATAGTTACACAAATAAATGTTTATACACAATGTAATGTGGACCAAATTACTCCACCGAGTGAGCGAACTGACTTTGGGCAAAATGACTTTTTTTAGTATGGTTGAGCTAATATATAAGCGAAAAGACTGGATACCTTCTTCAGTGATTCAGCCTGACTGGAGCTGTGATGTGTGGAAAAACATACTGGAGAAAAGATCTTTGTTACCCCGTACAATACTTTATCTCAATATGTTGGTGTTGCGGAGTAAGGATAGCTGGATGTGAGGTAAAAGTTGACGTATTGTGTAAAGGACTGTCCAAACTCTACTTATTATCGCTGGATTATGTTATGAGACAGTAGGCTATTGGGTTTAGTGTTATTCTTGCCTTATTAGATTAGATATTTGTTGATTTGGATGTAGAATAAAAAGTTGGTAAAATTTTTCAGCATTTTCTGTGGGTTTCATTCTCAATGGTTCGTTATTATTGCTTTGTTGGAATGAGGTTAGCTGTGGTTCAGGTGAAAACTGACATACTCTGAAGATTTGGCACTTTTTTCTTATTGTCATTGTTTTTATGTAGTGATTCATCTTGGCGTAGTGTTATTACTCGTATTACCTTTATGAAGTATAGAGGATCGTGCAGAATTATCGTGATTGCAGAAACTATGCTTCCATGCGTAGATAGTAAATCTTTGCTTAGTTTGTGAGGAGTAGCTACATTTCAAATAGACAATGACATTCTACGGAGAAGGCAAAATTATCCTTATTGCCAACACTATCTCTCCCTCCTCAGGTGATAAATCTTTGTCTTGTGTTATTTCCACACAGTGAAGTAAGTAAGTGATAAGTTAGTTACACGTACTTTATGTTAATATAGTGTAGAACAGGGAGGTAGTTCTCACTTCATATTTCAGGTAAATATGTGTCACTGTGGAACATTATTTAGATTGTCAATACTCCATTTCCATGAGCATGCGATTTGTCTCTGCTTAGTGTTAGTGTTGCCTCAGTGATGAGTTAATTTAGATTCAGATAAAGGATGTGCTGAATATCACTTACCAGATTTATCTCCATTGTCACTGCACTGTTCCCATGCATAGGTTATTTTTAAAATTTCTATTGTATCTTATCTTCCCTTGTTTTAGTGTTAATATTTCCCGTGTAAAGTAAAATACAATTATATATTTCAGATATGAGAGATTCTGGTCAAGGATAACTAAAAAAAGAAAAAAAAAAAAAACTGCGAAGAAACATCTACTTAAAATGCCTTTCCTAGAATAGACTTACAAAAAGAAAAGAAAATACGAGGAGTGCATTGACGTGTAGACATAATGTGCAGGTGAAAAACAACCTACCAAGGAGGGGTGGGTGGTGACTACTTCATATTACCATGCCAGTGCTGATTTCTTGCTGTTCATTGCTGTTATTTGGAGAGTGAATAAAGGACAACAGTAATTCCTCACATAAGAATGACTTATCCTAATGGAGGTTTAAAAATACTTGCATTGTTAGCATACTTCTTTTTTTTCATTGCTTGTGTTCTTTTCTGTTTATATGACATGAGGAAAAACGTAACTCAGAAAAAATAGTATTGCAAAATGAAACTTGTAGTACAAACTGAAAATAATGTAATGCACGTCGTGTTTTTTAATACCCCTTATGTTAAAAATGTAATACTTTTGAGGTAAAACACTATTGATTGGTTCTCCCTGCCAGTCCAACTATTTCAAGAGAGATGTGACCATGCATTTCCGGAACCGAAAGTGTCCGTGTGTGTGTGTGTGTGTGTGTGTGTGTGTGTGTGAGTGCGCGCGCATGTGTAAAACTGACAACTGACCGAAATTTATGCAGTTTTCGTGTCACTAACCTTTACGAATCAAAAAGAAAGGAAATATTTGCAAATAACTCAAAGATTAATTGCTCACTCATGATTGCGTTCCTACACATTACAGTTAAGTCATTATGGGGAGACAGACGTGAAACTAAATGGCTGGAAGTAAGATAAAGCAAAACTAAAATGCACAAGCTATACTCGTAAACTTCATAAGACATACATAAGCTAAAATGTCAATTGGCGAACTAAAAAGACAGCAGAAATGTTCAATAAATCTATCAAAATCATCATGATACTTTTATAGTGATGGAATAATTCACCTACGGCATTTCCCGGTACTTTGATTTATGTTTTATTTCACCGTAAGTAAATACAGGCAGTTAACATTGTGCATGGTAAGATAAATTCAGTTCATGTCAGCGTACACGTGGAAAGTTGTATATGGCTTGAGTCACTATTAACCTTGAGTGTAGATTTATGATTTATGATTAGACGATTTTACTGACATTATTGAGGAGGGTGTATGGAGTTCAGAAGGATAATGGTCAGAGTCTGTACTATTTTAGTCCCCAAGTGAGTTTCAGAAGCTGTATAAATCGATCAATAATAAGCGGAATGAATATAAAAATGCGTCTCAGAACTGAAGGGGATAAAATGGTTAATTGTAAGTTGAAAATTCTGTTGCATATTATGTTGTGTTTACGTTATCTTCTCTACAATAACAGATAAAAATAGAGAAACATATAGAGTTGATGTCACTGTAAACATGAACATCTGTGTATGGCCCTTAGCAAAAGAGCTCATTCTAAGTGAAAATGTCTCGTTATTTATAAGTTAACATAATCTCCTCCAGTTAAAAAGAAAACATTATAGTAAAGTAATAGCTGAAAGTCGCGAAACATTTTGGCCTCACTTCCATTGTGTTTATTGTTTTCTCTGTCTCACGTCCTCTGATCTGTTCACCATCAAACAATTCCCCTATAAAAGAAATATTGAGTCCATGACACCACTGTTCACGTGAAGAGTAGTATGTGAATGTATGACTACCTCTCTGAAAGGCAACAATTCCGACAGCAATTTGCACTCACTTCCATTTGATTTCGCGTTTTCTCTCACTCTTATCTCCACATTTCTGCCAGCAGTCCGTCATCACCATTGCATTGATTCTGGTGTGTCTCCCGAGTCATAAACCACTATTAGACATTTCTCTCGTTATATAGATCATTTTCTTATACCATGTGGGTTTTTTTACGGGAATTTATGAGAGACAACTTAATGAAGACCTATCTGAAAACCCACCCATTTTGGAACCGTTACCCCGAGTGGACATCCGTTCTCCCATCAGACTGTGGCCAGGATTCGAACCCATGTGCTTCGATGTCTCTCGGTTCCCAGAGCGCGTCGTTCCACTGTACCACGGTGACCCCAGATGATTTGTAAACATTTTCCTGGCTCGGCCTTGGAAAATATATTCTCTAAATCTTTTCTTTCCTTTCCTGTGGATGTTTGTCGAGACTGTGCAGTTCTTTGTGAGTTGGTTACTGGTGTATGTTGCAGTGATACGCCTCAAGAGATTTGACGATAGACCACAAAACTTCGTGGTGAGGGAAAGGCAAAACTTCAATGGAAATATACTCTCTTGATCTTTTCGTTTGTTTCTCTTAGATTCTGCAGTGTTCTCAGTGTCTTTTTATTTTGTTACATATCATAGTGAAAGGGTAAAAGAAACTTGGCAATAGATAACGTCATACTGTCTCTCTCTCTCTCTCTCTCTCTCTCTCTCTCTCTCTCTCTCTCTCTCTCTCTCTCTCTCTCTCTCTCTCTCTCTCTCTCTCTCTCTCTCTCTCTCTCATGCTTCATCACTTGCTGTATTTTATGATTTTTCTTTCTCACGCAGAGTTCTTTGCTGATCTTGTTAATTGTATTCCTTCCTTCCTCTTGTGTTCTCACTGCACATGATTTGCTTCTTTTTCTTATCCACATTTTGTCCGCCACGCTAATGCAAGACTTAACCAATATCCTCAATCATTCATCCCTTTCTCAAGAAAACTGAAACTCTTGCTTACTTCCATAATCTCTCCTTCCTGTGACCTGAACTTTTCAAGAAGGAGATTTCAAGACAATTATCCTCAAATTATGGATCATTCGCATTGACGCGACTTTGGGCATCGTCAGTATGCTGAAACTTTTTTTCGACTTTGTTGCTCTTGACCGCTGCCCTTAAAGGAAAAAACCTTTAAAGCATAAAGGAAAAATATCAACCTCTTACATAGAAAGCCCAGTTTAACAAGCGCCACTACAGAATGCAGAAACAATCGAGAAAAATAAAAAAACAAAAGAACACTACTGAGTGAGCACACCAGCTGACCACTGTGACTACACGTGTTGTATGTGTGAGGGGGCGTCCGTAAATTTGTACAGCCTCGAGGGGAAAAAAAAAGGAACCCTCGCACCACTACTGGTTTTTGTGGCGTCCAGCAATCTGTGGCGAAACTTTACACTGGATAAATACAAGCTGCGAATTTTTGTACCTGCGTGGCGATGCAACTGGCAGTCTTGTTTGGTCACCTTTATACAACATTCGGGAGGGAGTGAGGGGAGACTGGGGGGGAGGAAGGAGGCTGGAGTGGGGAACAGAAAGAAAGACAAAGGTTTATGTTAAAGAATTGTATATGGAAAGTTGGGGAGGGAATTAGATATGTTTGAGTTGAAGGGGAACGCAATGAGGGAAACTGAAGAGATATGAGGTGGAACAGAATGCAGTGGAATTAATGGAATGTCTTGTGGAGTGATAGCGGTGAGACGAAGGGTAAGAAAGGGAGGGTAGAATATGGTAGTGGAGTGTTGATGGATTAGAATTGCATTGTAGGAAGATTGATTAAGAAAGTGGAGTTGAAAATTGTTCTTTGGGATGAATGCGAAGTGATGAGGAATGAGATACATAGGAAAGATGGATTAAACATTTGGAGATGGGGTGTGGATGGGGTAGAACTGCATTGTGGGAAGATTGAGTGAGAAAATGAAGTTAAAAATTCGTTATGAGGAATGCGGAATGGAGGAATGAGGTAAGTAGGAAGAATACAATGAACATGTGCAGTTTGATATCAGTGGGAAAGAGGAAGAAAAAAAAAATGGAAAAGTTGGTTGAGTGAGAAGGGAAAACTTGAAGTGAAGGAGAAGTGGGGATAAACATTGGAATGGATAGGTAAGAATGTCCAGTGGGTCAGGATGATGATCATTTTTAATGGTAGAATAGCCTTGAGTGAATGATAGTGGGAGATATACATGAATATAGTGAGAGATGATAGAGATACAGGTAGAACAGGATAGACTATTACAGTAAACTTTGAAGTCCAGGAAACTCACAGCAAACTATCAACACAGTCAATGAAAACACTCCCTTAAACTCCAGCGACATTGTATAGCACCAAAAGGAGAACAATGTATAGCAGGGAGAGATTAAGGAACGCTGTCTATAAAGCATAAGGTGGTGGGAAGTAAAAACTGGGAAGACAAGAGCACCATTTCCCATCACGGCAGCTTGTTAGGGCAGCGAGGAAGGAAAGGAAACACGATATCACTTCAACCTTTGCCTGCCTGCCGGCCTACCTTCATTCTCTCCTTCCCTCCTGCCTTCCCTCTTTCCCTCCTCCCTTCCCTCCTGCCTACCCTCCTTCTCTTCTGCCTTCCCTCCTTTCCTTCTTTCATCCTGGCCTTCTACTTACCCTCCTTTCCTCCTTCCCTCGCTACTGAAAGAAAAGGTTACTGGGAACATTTTAGTTTGGCAAGCAGGCAGGCAGGTATAGATATTCTCTCTCTCTCTCTCTCTCTCTCTCTCTCTCTCTCTCTCTCTCTCTCTCTCTCTCTCTCTCTCTCTCTCTCTCTCTCTCTCTCTCAACTCGTTATCACACCCGTTACGTCTCTCCAAGTCGGTCCCAGTGCAGGTGTAGCAGGAACAGGTGCTTGCCTACACCTGCGAGAAAGCTACCGCGCTGCCCTCAGGTGTTTGCCAGGTAATTACGAGGCGAGGCACGGAAACCTACACGCTGTTAGCCTCTTAGATCACACCGGGAGCCTGAGACGACGTGGGATGAGGAGGGAGGGGAGAGACAGTGAGGGAAGGAAATGAGCGGTAGGAAAGGAGGATGAAGAAGGAGAAATATTGAAGGAAGGTAAGAGCACGGGGAAAGATCCAGTGAAGGAGGAAGAGATGAAAGTGAATGAGGAATGAGGAAGAGGAGGAGAAATGAGGAGTATGACAGCTGGAAATGATGAAGATAAATGGAAGGAAATATTGACCAAGAAAAAGGAAGTAGAGGAAAATGAAGAAATAGTGTTAATGAAGATATGACAAGAGAAAAGAAAGAAAAATAGAAAACAATTGATAAGAGTAGGAGTAGGAATGGGAAATAAAAGAGAATAAAGATGATTAAGAAAGAAGTAGAGAAAATGAAATATAAAACTATTAATGAATATATGAAAACTGAATACAACTAAATGATTAGAAAATAATTAACAGGAAAAAAAATAGAATTATTTAGGAAAAGAAAGTGAAGGAAGAGAGAAAAGGAGAAAGAAGAATATAACTCAACGTTTTAAGTCAATAACATTCAATGAGTGAGAGAAACTTAAAAAAATGTTATATTTGCAGCAAAAGATAAAAATATTTCGTTTTTTTTCCTCCTTTTTGGTGCTTCTATTATTTCTTTCTTGTGTTTCCCCCTTTCTATTTCCCCTTGTGTCTTTTTTTTCTGTATCCTCTTGTTTCCTATGTTGATTTTCTCTTGTGTCTGTATTCTCTGTTATTCTCTCATTTTTCTTTGTGTTTCCTCTCGTGTTGCTCTTTGCGTTTCTCCAAATTTTTTCCCTCGTATTTTTTTTGTTTGTGTTTTCATTTCTCTCGTCTTTTTTTTCTTTTCCTCATCTTTATTATTTAAAAAAAGATTTTCCTTTGTAACTTTTCTTATTTATATTTATTTATGTTCATGTTTTTCCATGGTGTATTCTGTAAATCCTTTTATCTTTCCTTGTATTTCCTCACTTATTTTCCTTATGTTTCCCTCACGTTATCCCTAGTGTTATATTTTATCTCCTTTGTATTTCTCCCTTATGTGTTTCCTGTGTGCTTTTGCTTACAATTTTCCTTTCGTTGTATTACCATTCACATTCCCTCCTTGTCTTCCTTTCTTTTATCCATAGTGTTTGTTAAGATTACCCTTTCATCCGTTTGTAATCTTTATTTTCCTCTTTATGTTTCCCTCTAGTCTCCTGTATTAGTTTGCATTCCTTGTGTTCTTCCTACATACCTCACAGTGGCACCTAATATTCCTTTTATTTTCCCCACTTTTTCCCTAATACGTGTACAACTCTACATTAGAATGAGTACCCCCTCTGTAGCCCTTCAGTGCCTTCAGGACCCCTACCTCTAGTGTCCCCACCGTAGCCACGTTAAGCAACAACACCCCAGCCTCGTCCAGACACCAGACATCAAACATAAGGCCCGTATTGATAGAGATTCTTAGGGAGTTTTTTTTTGACGAATTTTTAGTCTTACAGTCCATTTTAATCGTCTCAAATTGGTGTTCTTTAGCCATTATCTTATTAACGGTAAATTTGAAGCTGCGGATGAGACAATGGCTAAAGTACATCTATTTTTGGAGGTTAGGATGGATTTTAAGACTTTGAAATTCGTCTAAAAAAGTACATGAGAATCTCAGTTAATTGGGCCCAGGCATTCTAAGTTATACAGTCACTCCATTACACGTTGGTCTTACCCACATCCACTCTTACACAAATATAGCTACTTTCAGTCAATAGCCATTTTTCACTCACACAAGTTACGTCTGTCGTCTCACCACCAGCTCAGTCACATTCAGTCACAGTCAGTCACAGTCACTCTTACCCTTCCATTCATCCCATCTCTGCTATTCTATTCTCAGGTACTCACTCCAGTCACCGTCACTACCCAGTCTCACTCCAGCCATCTCGACTCCCCAGCCACCCTCAGGCATTCATCTGAACCACTCCACCTAACAGCGAGAGGGGACTGGAGTTTAGAGGGACAAATTCGATCCAGTAACGATCCTCCTGCTGTTTTTTTTTTTTCTTTTTCCATACCCTACTCCACCTCCATTATTCTCCCTCATGCTCGTGTCGTCATTCTGTAAGGTTTCTGTAATGTGTTCCTGGTGTTTCTTTTGTTTAGAATTTGGAGTTATTTTGATATAGTTCAGTTTATATGTTATTCTATTCTGAAGTTGTCTTGTGTTTCATGTGTTGTGTGTGTGTGTGTGTGTGTGTGTGTGTGTGTGTGTGTGTGTGTGTGTGTGTTAGCTATGGTTTAGTTTTTGGTGTTTTGTGACTTGATTTTTTTAATGTTTTGCAAGATTTTGTGGTTTTATTTATAGGAATCGACTCATATGATCAACCGAGACATTCTATTTCATTGCTTCACGTATTGTTCTCTTTTTTTTTTTTTTTTTTTTCGTTATTCCAAGTCACTGTTTTCTTTCGTATTCCTTCTCAATATTCCACTCAAGATTCCACGCAACATTCCAGGCAGTGATTCATCTTCCCCTTTCATTTGCTACTCCACCAATCATTCTTGTCATTACACTTCTACAACCTCAATCCACAGTTCGACTCCATCACTCCAGCTCAAACATTCCACTCATACACGGTTCCCACATTCCACTCAAATATTCCAGCTGTCCATTTCATCCAGTTCACCAGCTTTTGCCTGCATTCTCTCTGCTACCACTACCACCACCACTACTATCACCACCACCACCACCACTACCACACCTCACTCCATCCCCTTCATGCCACCATTCCAGGAGCCATTCCAGCGCCACCCTGCAGCTTCATTATGCAAAATGCGTTGGCGGTCGAAGCCCAGCACCCATACCTGACTTTACCTGACTTTCAACCTTTACCTGTGCATCTCTACCCACCTCGTTTACTTTCTTTTTCCCCTTTCCCCTTTTTATATCTTTCCCCTCACCCTAGTTCTGGCGGTCAGCAGGTGTTGTGTGTTGGGTGTCCAGTTCTGAGGAAGGGCCTGGGTTTTTATCTCCCCTCCCCCCCCTCACTCTCTGCCTTTATTATCGTGGTGTTGGGAGACGCCTGGAGTGAGAGATGGGGTTCATAATTTACCTGGAGCGTCCCTCGGTGATCATGACGCGAGGCAGTGAAGGGCGCTGCTACAAGACACAGGGGTTGTTTTCAAAGCCATCACGCTCTCACGGGGACTATTTCCAAAGCCATATATTACTGGGCGTGTTCTCTCGTAGGTGTTTTTCCTCGTTGATGGTGATGGTGATGCCTTGCTGAGATTTTTGTTTCTGATTTACGAAAAAGGCCAGAGTATGAGTGAAAAAATGGGATGAAAAAGGATATATGACTGTATGAGAATAAAAGGAGGAAGGAATTCAAGAGGAAATATTCAGTCTTGTTGGTAAATTGAAGCTCTTCTCTTAAACAAGGCCAAATCGCAAGAAAGCAAGTCATTTTGTTGTCCACCAGTAAATGTGATGAAAAAGTGAATATGGTAGCTCTTGCATTGGAGATGTGGATAGGATAGGGACAAAAGAGAGGAAGGTCTTTTGTAGTTGAGAAAAAGCAAGGAAATAGTGGTGAAAAGTAATTAGAAATTCAACACTACAGCGAAGTAAAAAAAGGCTGGAGACAAGGAGAGGCATCGATGTGGCAAAAACTTCTCGACTCTGCGTTGTGAGCGGAAGCCCCTTCACTCAGTACAAGATCGAGCAATGTCCTTGTATAGAACTAACCACTGTGAAGTAGAAAAGGGCGAAGATCACACTCACCACGGAACTTGTTGGACCCTGTTCCGGCAAGAAAAGATATATGACATTTCCACTTCAGAGTTTTAATGAAGGACAGACCAGGAATGTTTAACGCAGAGGAAAGGGAAAGTTGTGTCATCGGAGTGGAAGCAAGAGTTGTCTGGAAGATTGTTTCGTGTGGAAGAATTGAATTGTGAGGAATACTGTGTCGCATTGGTAAGTGAAAGTATTGAATTTTTAAAGCAATGAACGAAACATGCTTTGTTCTGTCCTATTCTGAATTTAGAGAAAGATCAAAGGGCAGGAGTGGTGTGGTGTTCTCTTGTGAATTTTGTTGTTCCAGTGAAATCAGTATAAGGGAGGATAAGAAAGTAAGTAATATTAAGATAATTGATAAGAGTAGAACAATAGGTGATAAAATAGAGACGTATAGAACAACACTACTATTGATTATATCAAAACCGCGTCCGTCCACCACTGCTGCAAAGGATAAATTATGATGGAGTAGAAGAAATGAGTAAAAGCCGCGAGAAGAGAGCTTGAAAGTCACACCATATTGAAGTAAGATTGAAAAACTCGTCCCATCCCCGTATGTTAAGAGAGAACTTGATGGAAGTTCTTAAATGGTGAAGGGGTTTATAACAAAGGGGACATGGACAAAACTCCTATGATCAGTAACCATGAAAGTAGCAGAAATATCGGGCTCAAGCTTGAAGAATTTAGGTTTAAAAATTAGATGGGGAAAGGAAATGGTTCTCAAATAAAGTGATTGGTGAATGAAATGGACTCAGAAATCAGGTTGTTAGTGTCATTTGGGAACATCAAAAGGACTAGACAAATATATGGCTACATTAGTGGGAAAAAAGAACATATATGACAGATTGTATAAACTTTCAACATGATGTGATGGGAGTCATTACGACTTTTCAAAGGGGTTTTAATGACTCTAGTGATACAACAACCCTTCACCTTTATCTTTGAGGAAAAAACAATCGTAATATTTTGTCCAGAATTTTGAATGGGTATATTGAATGTTGGTATGGATTTTCAGATATTTTGTGGAATTTATTTATACAATAACAATGAAAAGATAAACCAATAGGACCACTTATCATGCGTAAAACTTTCAAAATAAGATGAACTGATACGAAACAAATGACAGCAACACAAGAGGCAACACATGAAATCTTTATAATAATCTCCAAGAAAGAATTGTATTGAAAGATTTTTCATTTTCTACTGACCTTAAAGTTTACAGATCACCTTCAAGCAAGTGAAATAATTATGGTTAGCAATTGAGGACTTATCGATGACTTTCTCAACACTCTATTTTTGTCTTTTGGCATGAAAACGTCGATATTTTTAAAGGGTGAACTCTACTGAAATACAATTGCAGACGAGGCGGCCACAGATTGATACCTCACTGCACCTCGCCTTTGTGGACAGACAGACTTCAAATGCAGTGCAAACTTGCTTTGATAGACGTCGTCCTTTGAGGTACACACGAGGTGAGTCGCGGCCGGTGACAGTCAAAGGATCCAAGCCAAACGCCCTCTCCAATCCCACTCCCGCCCACGCCCGCGCTGAAATACTGCAGTGCGTGCGTAACTCGCGGGATGAAGGTTGCGAGTTTCATCATCACTTCCTCTCACGGCCGTCTTTTGAAATGTCTCGGCGGCTGAACTCGACTGAAACAGGATTTAGTGGAAGTTGTTTGGATTTTCAAGCACTAATGGAAGTTTTTGGATTCTGAAGAGTGAAAGTATGCTCCGGCAGAAATTATTGTGGTCTGCTCTAGTGGAAAATATTGTGGTTTTCAAAGGTAACAGGACTCTAGTGGAAGCTGTTTGGGTCTTCAAGTGTAAGAAAATGTGCTCCAGTAGAAGTAACATAAGGCTTTCAAAGTTACCATAGTATACCATAGTAGAAAATATGTATTGTTTTTTTTTCAAGAGTATCAAGATTTTAGTGAAAGTTATATGAATTTTTGAGAATAATGACAAACTCTAGAGGAAGATATTGCGCCTTTAAAGTGTGATGATAATCTCAAGTAAAAGTCATAATTGCTTTCAAGGGAAGAAATATTTCGAACATAAATTAAAAGGAAATTTATTATAACTCGACCAAACTTCCAACGGACTGCATTGGAAAAAAAAGATCTATAAGAAATTTTAAGGGTGTTTCCATGATGTTATTGATAATCTATTCAAGGGTTTTCATCGCTGCTCTAAAAAGAACTCGCTCTATATACTTTTTTTTTCCAAACCCACAAGCTTTTCATTAGCCACTCTTGCCCTCGTTGTTTATTAATGCCACTCATTCTCTTCAGTCCTATGTCATCAATTGTTGTCCATATACTCTCTTAACAACTCGTCTTCGTTGTTTAATTTCCTTTCTTACGAGTCCCATTTACTTTCTAGTTCTCCACACACTGCCTTCATTGTTCTCTTCATAGTCTTCTCTGTCTTTATAGTCCTCATCTTCTCTTCAGCCCCACACCCTCACCTCTTCAACTCACTCTCATCAACCATTTCCTTCTCTTTAATTGTATTTACTCGTTTCTAGTTCCACACACTCTACAATCGTCTTCATAGTCCTTTTTTCAGTACCGTACTTTCTTCTCTTCATTTGTTCTCCATCCTTTACTTCCTCCTCTTAAATATGTTCTTCGTTTTTTACATCCTCTTAAATCTATCAATCTCATACACTGTCTTATCATTAATTGCTCACTACAGTTCAGTCCCATATACTCCTTACTAGTCCAACAAACTCGCCTCTTCATCTCTCTCCTCTTTACCTTTTTTTTCATCCTTTACATCCTCCTCTTAAACCTATCAATATCTTACACTTTTCTAATCTCAATTGTCCACTTTTGTTCAATTTCATACGAATCTCACTTGTCCCATAAACTCACTTCAACACCATACGTGCTTTCTCCTCATCACCTGCTCTTCATTACATCCTCTTAAAATTTATCAACTTCATTAACTCTTTTACGCTCAAAGAAGATTAGGCAAGTGTATGGATATGGAGGATAGGTAGAATTAGGCAGAGATGCTCACATAGGAACTGCCATAAATAGGTCTAACCTCCTTTATGTTCTTATGTTCTTAATTGCACACTTTCGTTCAGTCCCATATATCTTTTACTTGGCCCATAATCTCACCTTTTATCTCTCTCTGGAGTCCTACAAGCTTTTCGGTTCCACGGTTTCTTCTTCAGCGAGCACCAAATGTTCCCTCTTCCCTCTCTCTCTCTCTCTCTCTCTCTCTCTCTTTCCTTTCGCTCTCAGAACGCCCCGCGGCTCTCTCTTTGCCTGGCTAGAATATTAATTGGTTGCAAGTTAAATGAGGTTGGAATTATCGGCAGTCCTTTCAGTATGGTATTTGTACAGAGTTAAAGGTGAATTGGTGTGTGTGTGTGTGTGTGTGTGTGTGTGTGTGTGTGTGAGAGAGAGAGAGAGAGAGAGAGAGAGAGAGAGAGAGAGAGAGAGAGAGAGAGAGAGAGAGAAGGAAAAATGGGGAATAACAATAACTTAGCACCCCCCCCCAAAAAAAAATGAAGATAGTTATAAAAGGACAAAAGTGAACTAGTGGTTTTTTTTTTTTGTGTGTGTGTTTTTAATGTGGCTTTGGCTACCTTAATGCACTGTCACTCGTATTATTTATTCCTTAATGTGTTTTACAGGTATTTGTGTTACGTTTGAAATGTTCTAAATGTGTCACGTGAGACGGCTAGTGTGTCTTTGCTGTGGTTGTGATGTGGTTGAAGTGTCTTTTATGGGGCAGAAAAATACTGGAAGCCCTTTTAAAAACACCTGAATTTATAGCTGTTTTAGGAGTAGATGAGATATGAAGTTTCCAGTTTAATTTACATGTAAAGGACAAACTGAACATATTCAACGTAGAAGAGGGGAACAGTGGAGTGTCATTGAAGAAGGGAATAGTTGTCTTTGTTGTGTAGAATTGGTAAATGGAGGAAGCACATTTTTTGAGGCATTGAACACTAATACTTTTTTTGTCTCCCCCAATAAGATGTTTAAGAATTTTTATGTTGGAGATAGATTCATTAAATTTGGATAGGTATTGCGCTGTCATGGTTAAGTTGTGGCTGTGTTTGCTGTGGTAAAGCTGTGATGTAGTTAAAATTAGTTGCGTTTGCTGTGGTGAAGCTGTTATATAGCTAAGATGAGGTGGTGTGTGCTGTGGTAAAGCTGTGATGTGGTTAAGATTTGGTGGTGTTTGCTGTGGTAAAGCTGTAATGTGGCTAAGATGTGGCTGTGTTTGCTGTGGTAAAGCTGTGATGTGGCTAAGATGTGGCTGTGTTCGCTGCGGAAAAGCTATGATGTGGCTAAGATGTGGTTGCGTTTGCTGTGACGTGGCTGTGATGTGGTTAAAATGTGGCTGTGTTTGCTGTGGTAAAGCTGTGATGTGGCTAAGATGTGGCTGTGTTAGCTGTGGTAGAGCTGTGATGTGGCTGTGTTTGGTGCGGAAAAGCTATGATGTGGCTAAGATGTGGCTGTGTTTGCTGTGGTAGAGCTGTGATGTGGCTAAGATGTGGCTGTGTTTGCTGTGGTAGAGCTGTGATGTGGCTAAGATGTTTGCTGCGGTAGAGCTGTGATGTGGCTAAGATGTGGCTGTGTTGGAGTAGATGGTAATGTGGTGTGGTGGTGTGCGGAACGAGCGCATCCAAGAATCGCTGCCCATCGCATTACCATATTACCGTAGTGACCCGTGAAAATTAAACCACTAACTGGATCTCGTTTTCTCCCTCCATTCCAGTTGATGCTCCGTGGCTGTTTGCACACACACACACACACACACACACACACACACACACACACACACACACACACACACACACACACACACACTTCTCTTTTCTTC
>CM035209.1:1735278-1755259 GCA_020233015.1 Callinectes sapidus | reverse complement strand
GAGGAGGGGGGGGAGGGAGGGAGGGAGGGAGGGACGGAGGGAGGGAGGAAGGGACGGAGGGAGAGAGGGTGTGTATGTATGTGTGTGTGTGTGTGTGTGTGTGTGTATGTGTGTGTGTGTGTGTGTGTGTGTGTGTCATGCAAAAATCGGAGGATGTAGATAATGCGATAAAAAAGAAGTGTACATCATCCGTCTCAGTGTGGCCAGTCTTACGTGGACGAGTGATTCCCCAGCCAGAGTTCACCAAGTCCTGTCCAATTATCAAGTCCTCAGCTTCAGCCAGACACACGGGTTGCACTGATGGGTTGTTTTCGAATTCGAGCAGCAACGAGAGCTTTATCAAGGCGACGTCATCCCCCTGAACAATAAGGACTGTGTCACTGAACCAACCACGCACACACACACACACACACACACACACACACACACACACTCACACACACACACACACACACACACACACACACACACACACACACACACACACACACACACACACACACACACCAAAAGGATAACAATAACATGTACTGTATATTCGCAAAAAGAATAATCCTTGCTACAATAATACGAGACTAAGAAGTTTAGAATGTTATTGTACCTGCATCTGTAAATTTTCTAGATAAGCACTACTCTAAGTAGAACTCTAAATCAATTATAGAATATTAAGCCATATAGAGAATGCATATACATCATCTAAAAGGGAAAAAGAAAAGTCGAACAATAGTAAGTGCCTGAATAAAACCTCACTTTTGCAGCTCAGGGTTGTTATGATATAAAAAAATCGTACACACTTACGTCCACGAAAAGAAGATCATTGTAATCTTCGTGTATAATAACCCTTTCCACAGGTATGTATTCCAGTTTGTCCAAAAAGATGCTTCCCACGCCGACCCTCAATCTAGTGTAGTTTCTGTGGACAGACACCAACAGTTCTAAGAGACTGGCGGAGACCTAAACACTGAAATCTTTATGGAATTGTAGAAACAAGTTAGGATGATTGACTTGAACTTCACTGTTTCTGAATAAAATGTAATGCCTTTCAAAATCGTGATATATACAATGAAAGTGTCGCGTATGAAACTTAAGCGCTAAATTGACTTGTACATTAAACTAACTTCACCCCAGAATGAAAAGCTGGTATAGCTTGATATTTTCTATATCTTCTTCTTATCAGAACAATTTTTGAGATAGGATTCTTTGTGTTCCTGTGAATGTTTTTGTTATTTATTATTTTGATGCAGAATTCTTGCTATATTATCAATACATAGAACCATGGTAATGGTCTTTCTATTGGAGCCTGTTCAAAGCACTCTAGATAAGACACTCACGCCACCACACAGGTCTCCAGGCAGTACCAGGTTTTGACTCTGTTATCATGTTGTCTAGAATCTTTAATCACTTTTCGAAACTAATAACATATCAAAGGTGTTTGCATATGTCGGCCATTCATAACATGTGCTTACCCCTGAAATGGTTCCACGCAGTGAGCCGCAGTAAGCACCCACTCCCGAGTAATGATGGATCCTGAACAAATGTACTGAAATTCGGGGGCACGACTAAGGGCTGCTTGGTATGGGTACTCCAGTGGCGAGGCTTTCTCCCCGTTGATTATCCTCGTGCCTTCGTCAGATGCATTGCCTTCGAGGTCGTATTTGTGCACCGGAACCACACGAGTACCGTCGTCAGGGTGGTGCGCCACCTCGATAGGAGCCTTGCCGCATTTCCCTGAGGACCAACAACCAAATGTGCGTCTGCGTGTGCGTCTACGTGTACGTATACGTGTGCGTGCGCGTGTGTGTATGTACACACACACACACACACACACACACACACACACACACACACACACACACATATATATATATATATATATATATATATATATATATATATATATCTATATATATATATATATATATATATATATATATATATATATATATATATATATATATATATTTCTTTTCACTTTACAGGAGATTTTTTTCATTTATAGACATTTACTTATAAATTGAAATTGATTTGGATGTTGATTTTATCTTGCAACTGATCAAGAAAGAGTAACACCTCCCATGGCCATTCCTGGTCCAACACTGTCAACTCCCCACAAAGAAAAGGAAACACAAAGCAAAATTTTTATAAAGTACGAAGGAGTTTCAGGAAACAGACATTGAACACTTACTGCAAAGTCCTCTCTCGGCATTGCATGGCGGTGCTGTAACATAGAAAATAGTGTTAACGTTGCGAGAAGAAATAGTGATGAATCTGAAATGGAATTGGGGAGTTAATTTTGCTTAAGGGACAGAATGAGGAGCCGTGGATGACTTCCACCCCGCCTCCATCCGACCTCCACCACATCGCCGACTGTGCCGATGACACTAGTGCAGGGGAGGCGGTGTGTTGCTTTTAAGCTGTCCAGGTGGAGGGTGCTTGGGAGGGGCCGGGATGGAGGGTGGGAGGGTGGGAGGGTGACTCATCAACCATGCACGATGGAAGTGAAAAGAGTTCGAGGAAAAGAAAAAAAGAACATATCAGTGTGTGTGTGTGTGTGTGTGTGTCTGTGTCTGTGTGCGCGCGCCCGCGCGCGCGCGCGTGTGTGTGTGTGTGTGTGTGTGTGTGTGTGTGTATGTGTGTGTGTGTGTGTGTGTGTGTGTGTGTGTGTGTGTGTGTGTGTGTGCCCGCGTGCGTGGAGAGAATGTCAATTGTTGGACGTGATGTGTACTTGCTTATCTGACTCATAGCTTTGCCAGTGTCGGTACAATTTATTTCTCTCTTTTTCTGCAACGTGATCCCAAGTTTCCTCTTTGACTGTTCTATTGTTTCTGTGGTAGACGGCCACTGATCTCCTGATTCTAGTAGCTCTGGTGTTCCTCAAGATTCTATCACCTACTCTGTTTCTCTTTTCATTAATGATCTAAATAAAATTTTTTGTCCTATCCATTTTTACGCTTATAATATAACCCTACATTTTTCCACATCTTCCCAGAAACATTCAGCCCTACAGGAAGTTAACATTTCAAATAGGGACGGCACAAAATGCCTAACTTCTTGTCTCTGTAAGAATTCCAGTTAAGACAAATAAAACCTAGTACTTTTTCATGCCTCAAGAACTTATTTTCTCCTCTATCAACTCGACACAACTTTCCAGACAACTATCCCCTCTTCTTAATGACACCCAGCTTTCCCCCTTGTAACGCTGTTAGGCAGGTTACAAAACTGTAGGTTCGAGTGAATAAGTAATTAAGTTGAATAGCAAACTAATTTATTTTTTAATTTACATTAGTTACAAAACAATAAAGGATGGCATCAGAAAAGACACTAGCAAATAATAACACCAATAAATTATAGAGTTAATTAATGGGGGATCTAACCTAAGCTAACTCAAACACTATTAACGACCTAACAGATGGGAAAGGGAATAAGTTACGTCACCCAGAATGACAGGGAATGGCGTGAAGGTCGGCAAGGTACGTCTCAGGCGTTTACCAGGAGCTTGGAGGAGACTATGGGCGGAGGAACACTGATTCGACGGGTTTTTTTTACCCCTATCACAATGTTATGGGTATTATGCCATTTTATTATTCCTTTTAATTGTATTTCTTTTGTTTGTTTACAAGAGGGTTTTTTGTTTGTTTGTTGTATCTTTTAATTTATTTCTCATTTTATTGTTATTTCAAATTTTTTTTATTCTTTATTTTATTTTATTTATTTTTTATTTTTTACATTTTTTGTATATTAGAGCAACAACAACAACAGTCTTACCTTCACACACGCTTCATTCACACAGGGTACCTATTCCAACTATAAAACTATTGCCCTTTGTCAAGGCAGGGCAAGGGAGGGGCATAACACAAACACACAGGGTGGCTACGTAATATTACTACATATTACTTTTATAATAAGAAAAAACAATAACAATAAATAAATAGTTAAATAAATAAATGAATAAATAAAAAAAGGGGAAAACATTTACACTGGACGGAAATCATACACACTTTCATACTTTTATTTATGTATGTTTAAGTGAAAAATTTTATATAGCGCATCATACATAATATATACACATAAATCACAACTCTGTGACTAAGTTGTTCTCAGTGAGGTAAATCATCATTCTATCAACCACATCCTGGTGTTCGTCGCCCAGAAGGGTGGTCTGCGTTAGCTTAGGATGGGTTTGATGGTGTGTAGGTGGAGATTGTTCCAGTGACTCTGCCACAGGAGATTTGCTAATGATTTATCAACTGAGGGACGTGACTGCAGAACGCGACGGAGGTTCCACGCTCCCTCGAGCTCTGCGGCAGACCGAGCTAGCATGTCAGTCTGTTCATTCCAGCCTATACTGGAATGTCCAGGCACCGAACTCAGTGAGGATTTACGATTTGAATTTAGTTCATTAATGATGTTGCCCTGGATTTCATTTGTATCCTTGCGGCCGGACTCTATTGCCTGAAGGGATCACATAGCGCTTCAGGATAGAGATGAATTTAAAGCATAATCTACGGCTTTCTCTATAGAAAAAAAAAAATAATAATTAATAAATAAATCAGCAGAAAAGACCGATGTATGAATCGGTAGTTGGAAACTGAAGGCACATTCGGTAGACCGCATTGTGGAGGTGGTTGTGCTGCCAGATGATCTTGTTTGCTGTCTTACCGAAGGGAGTTTTCCGGGCAGTTTTTATCCCATATACTAACAATAAGGTATCGCGACAGTGTTGCAGTGGTGGTATATTGGCCTCAATCTCCATCCGTGCCACACATGTGCAGCGCAGGGCCCCAAGACACATTTGATCTGTAAAACATCCAGCCTCCTCATTGTTGGTTCCCACCCTGACCCATACACCGGCGAGCCATATTCTAATTGAGAACGAATTAAGGCCTTGTACACCATTAATAAAGATTTTCTGTCTGCTCCCCATGACGTAGCAGAAAGATATTTGTGGACATTGATTTTTTTACGACAACGGATAAGTAATTCATTAATGTTGGTCATCCAATTGAGTCTGCTGTCAAAATGCAGACCCAAGAATTTGACTAAATTTTGAAATGGTATCGGCTGGCCTTGAAGAGTTAATTGCAAATCAGGTTCGTCTAGTCAAAAACAACACTGATACACTTAGCAACGAAAAACTGAAATCCCTACAAAGAGACCAATGCTAAACGGAATCAAGAGCGTCTTGAATCCGCCCCGCCGAATCATAATACAAAATCATATAGGACTAAGAACACTACCCTGCGGCATCCTTTTTTTCTGGACGAAAACGTCCGAGACAAAGTTACCAGGAAGGTTGACACACAATGTTCTGTCCTGCAGGTAATTATAAAGAAATATGGGCAAGTTACCTCTGAAGCCATGAGTGAAGAGTTTCATGACGATACCTTGTCGCCATGTCATGTCAAAGGCTTTGTGTATGTCTAGAAACACCCCTATCATGAATTCTTTTGTGACAAATGGCTCTGAAATGCAATGCTCCAGCTGTGTTAGATGATACATCGTGCTTCGGACCTTCCGAAACCCCGACCGTTCATCACCTACCAAACCCTTTGCTTCTAAAACAAAAAGTAGCCTTTGCTTTACCATACGTTACTTGACCTTACATAGACAGCTCGTGAGCGCATTAGGGCGAAACGCACTGGGGTCTGTAAGGCGTTCGGTCTTTGGAGGGATTGGGATAGTATGCACAAACTCCCAAGACTTAGGATATATGGTGGTCCATATATTGTTGCAGAGGATTAATAATTTAGTGAAGGAATGGTGGCTGAGATGTAGTAACATGATATATGAAATGTTATCTGGACTGGCCTTTACAGTATTTCATGGCAAGGAAGAGTTCCTCCAACGTTAACTGTGTTGTAGTCCGAGTTTACGCCTCCCTCCTTACGGGGGAGGAAGGCAGGTGTATAGTAGGCAGAACTGCTTGCTTCTTAAAAATGTTGGGCTATTGCATTTGGTATATTTCTTTTTTTATCAATTATATTGTTGTTTATGTTTAGAGTATTTATTTGAAAATATGTTTTTTTTTATTATTAAGTATATATGTTTATTGTTTGCCATACTTTTGAGAGGGGTGTGGTGCGATTCACTGATGAAATTAATTGTCTGAATGAATCTGTGTTTGCATTACGGATGACTTTCCTTGCCTGAGCCCTTGCCTTTTTATAGGCTATGAAGTTTGCTTGACGAGGCTGCTGGCTGAAATGCCTGTACCGCCTTTTACGCTCAAGAAGTGCTTGTCGTTAATCCGTTGTCCACCATGAAACTCTTTGCTTAGTGTGAACTGTAGAAGTCTTTGGAATACAAGCTTCAGCGGCGTGTATTATGGATTGTGTTGCGTTGCTGACCATCGTATCAATGTCATCGCCAGAAATATTCCATTGGCTCATCAATCATTAACTTCCCAGAGCTCATCGAGAGGGAGCGAACATGAGAACTCCTCGGGGACGACATGGGAAGGGCGACTGCGTTCCAGTTTTGTTAAATTCAACTTATCAACCTTGTCAGTCTTTTCACTCTTACTGGAAGCACGAGAGATGGCGGACAGATATGGAGTTGAGGAAGTGATAGGAAGTTTTAGTGGAAGTGGATGTAGTTTTACCAGGTGATGAGGCAGAGGTTAAAGGGGCAACTGTGGAGGAAGATGAAGCGGGCAAAGGATCAGTCTGAATACCAATAATGCACATCCTTGGAGGAGCCCTTACTGTCGAAGCATAGAAAGTATCTGCAGCAGGAGTGGACTGTGTCTGCTTCACTCTCATCCTTGCTTCATAGTAAGAAATTCCCTCGTAGCTTTTACTGTGCAGATTCTTTTTCCGATTTCCACGGGGGGCAATCGCGTGAGAAAGTGGAATGAGCACCCTCACAGTTAAGGCACTTTTGGTCTCCAGAATGATCCTTACCTGAGCATCTACCGCAGGAGGCGTGGGAAGACCGACAAACTTTTCCATTATGACCATAAAGTTGGAAATTGAAGCAACGGAGAGGATTCGGAATATAGGGACGAACAGAAACCGTCTCGTAACCTACATGAACCCTCTCTGTCAACTTAGCAGCACTGAAAGTTAATATGACAGATGCTGTGCTTCTTCTGATTCTGTGAACATTCTTAGTTATTTTACGAGCTTCAATTACATCCTGGTCCGACATGCAATCGACAGTCTCGGGCTCATCCATATCCACAAAATCATGGACACTGGAATGAAAACCTCGATCTCGATGTCGTGAATGAACCGGAGCCTCATCACTGATTTTGCTTCACTTACGTTAAGGGTCTGAACTAGTAAGTCACCAATGGCAAGTTTCTTTACATTTACCACATTTCAAATATTACAATCAATAAATTTCCTTATTATAAAATAATTACCGTTGAAAGGCGAGTCGCAGTCTTAGAGTGTAGACTTATATATGTCGCTTTATTGGAGTCAATGTTCAGTCTGGCAGTCGGGGGTCGTCAATCAGTGTCCTCCCTCTCCCTTGGAGGGGGAGGGGAGGAGAGTCCGTCCGGCGTGCAGAGGGACTCCTCACTCCTACAGGAGGGGAGTGGGACACAAGTGGGAGGAGGTGAGGGAGGAATTTCCTAAGGTCAGAATGTCCTGCCAAACTCTAGGGGGGGCTGGACGGTATCAATTCACCCCAAAAGCACACTCACTGAGGTGCATCCTCCGTAAGTGAGAGAGGAAAGACAATCTGACTCGGTGGCAACAGACACCTTCTGTTGCCGCTAGGGACAGGGTAGTGACCAGCAAAACTAAAAAACTATAGCAATAGAAAACCTAAATTTTGTTCTATCTTAGACCCCAGGCCAAATAGGTGTACTAAAATATTCCACGCAAAGGTGGCAGAACAACAAAAAGATTCAGAACACGTGTTTCCAGTACGGTATCTGGCCTCAGTCTGATTAGACGTTTTTTTTTTTTTTTTTTTTTTTTTTTTTTTTTCATCACCCAATCTAGGGCTTCAGGCCATTTTATTATTCTTTTAATGTATTTTTTTGTTTATTTACGAGTGCATTTCTTCTTTGTTGTTTCTTTAATTCACTTGTCATCTCATTGTTATTGATATAAAGGTTATGGAATAAAAAAAAATCAACTTTTAATTAAGTACCGTTTCGAGCTGTTTTGCATTACAGGCACGAACTAAGATGACATTTATATTTTTCAGTGTTTAGCACTGAGACACGGACCTACGGAAACACTCATCCAGTCACTGCCAGGACAAAAAAGTGGGTGGGTGGGTTGGTGGGTGGATGTGTGCATGGGTGTATGGGTGAGAGAGAGAGAGAGAGAGAGAGAGAGAGAGAGAGAGAGAGAGAGAGAGAGAGAGAGAGAGAGAGAGAGAGAGAGAGAGAGAGATGTGGGGGAAGACTCGAAACTCCACTGCAATGCACTACTTTTGTTGGTTCCCTTTACTCATATGTTTAATCAATTTGTGCATTTTTATTGAATTTAATGAAGCAGACAAAGTTTCATATCTTCGGAAAAAAAATAAAAAGATAATGATAATAATAATTTTTTCTTTACATTAGTTCATGACCTGGCTTCAGTCAACCTCAGTGGCATCAAGGTCATCCTTCTCAAAATTACTCTTCGTGGTAAAACTGAAACAAAACACGTAATGCTTCTCATTTTATTTCACTCTTAGTTTCCTCAGTGTAGACTATTTATAGTCCATTTCCATGAATTGATAAAAATAAGAAAAGTAATGATAACAATAATAATGATAATACTAATAAGACAGCAGAAAACAGATTTTCAAGACTGCAAGCTAAAGGCTTGTTCATTAAATCTCTTCAATCTTATAAATAGATCTATTAATAATATTCCTCAAGAAGATGGTTTTTTCTCTGTATCATAGCAGAAGTAGGTCGCTGCACGCCTCAGCAAAGAGATATGGGCTTTTCGATATTACTTATTATCCAGTCTTTATAGTAAGGGACGCTTGTGTAGAAACCTGTCCCATTGCAGAATTCAGCCCCGTAGCTGACGATTCCTGCCTGTACCCATCGTCCGTCACACAGCTGCTTCACCAGAGGCCCTCCACTGTCGCCCTGGAGGAAAGTGGTCAAGTACACATGTGGGAGTGGCTTACCAAATCATTTTAAATGATCCACTTTGATTATTTAGATAAGAACATCATACTACCAATGCAATAATCACGGGAAACTAAGAAAAACTGTGCGAAATTATGAGGAAGTACAGTAGGTGAGGAAACAGAAAAATGAATATCACATTAGCAATAACATAATCAAGACAACCTTGGCGAATTTTGTGAACTTATGATAAAAAGAAGAAAGCGGGAAAACAAAGGTAGAAAGAAGGAGGTGCAATAAGTAGGGAAATAGAAAGACTGAGAGGCAGTGAGGAATAAAATTAGAAATTTAATAATGGCGAGGAAGGAGTTGGTAATGATAATGAAAATGAAGACGACGACAAGATAAAAGTTTTCTTGCTATATTGAACATCAAAGTTATAGATTCATTTCGCTGTCACAAGCATGAGAGAAAGAGTAACTTACCCTACAGGAGTCTTTATTTTCAGTGAGAGTGCAAATAACCTTTTTTCGGTCCTTTGGTACTGGTGAGAAGAGTGCGCAAAGTTCCACGTCCACTTGGGTGAGACGTACTTCATTCAATACTTTAGAGATATCTCCATCAGGAGCTGAGAAAAGGAAGGCTTGAGTTAGTTCATGGGACAGCATCATTTTTTTTCTTTATAATATTTTGACATGATCTTGTGGAATACTTTGGGTATCATAACTTTTTTCCCATTAGTTCCTGAAAAAAACAACACATAATAAAGGGCGATGTTGTGTTTCTTAATGATCTTTCCTGGTGAAAGCTGGACAGGAAGCATTGTTAGTTACAAGAATTTCTAATGGTTTTCATGGTTGCAGTAATAATTCAACAATCATTCATTAGTGTCAATAGGAGTAATAGTCATGACAACAAGACCAACCAACCCTGTGAGGTTGTAAATAGTCATCCAGAGAAGTGTTCAGTCTGTTTGTAAATACGAGTTACTATTTCAAGACGGTATTAATAAAGGAACACGCTGCGACTCAGCCTGTTCTGACAATTCTGCTGCGAGCTTGCTGCAACATTCGTTGTGAACGTGCTACCTCTCTACTGCAAACGAATCGCAATGTGGGAATGGGAAGTTTAAGATTAGCAGTTCTATATCGGGACTGCTAATAGCCAAAGGACTTAGGTTAGGTTATTAGTCATAAAAATATCCATCACCTTCCCTTTTTTTTCTTTCTCTCTCTTTTTAAAAGTCTCTTTACGGCTTTTCCTGTATCTTTTCTTGAGTGAAAATGGTTTGAAAAAAAGAACCTAAGAAAATGAAGTTGCTAGAGGCCATAATACCTATTCGTGGCAGTCCTTATGTGAACACCTATGCCCATTATCATATAACATCCTCAACCGAAAACTTTTATCATCTTCTTCCACAGAACTAATGTCCTATCAGATGCCTTTAATGGAAATATTAATTCTTCTTATTGTCCTATATAGCTGCTAGAACTCCTTATCACGTCTGGCTTCCTTTAACTCTTCAATGTTTTTATCCTTCGTTAAAACTTCTTCCCTTTTATTTGGTGTCATATATATATATATATATATATATATATATATATATATATATATATATATATATATATATATATATATATATATATATATATATATATATATATATATCTTATTTTTACCTTCCTATGTAATGTTTTTATCGACTACTCATCCTCTTATAGAGTTTCATTTAGAAAATACATCCGAGAGAGAGAGAGAGAGAGAGAGAGAGAGAGAGAGAGAGAGAGAGAGAGAGAGAGAGAGAGAGAGAGAGAGAGAGAGAGAGAGAGAGAGAGAGAGAGAGAGAGAGAGAGAGAGAGAGAGAGAGAGGGAGAGAGAGAGAGAGAGAGCGTGTGTGTGTGTGTGTGTGTGTGTGTGTGTGTGTGTGTGTGTGTGTGTCATGCAAAAATCGGAGGATGTAGATAATGCGATAAAAAAGAAGTGTACATCATCCGTCTCAGTGTGGCCAGTCTTACGTGGACGAGTGATTCCCCAGCCAGAGTTCACCAAGTCCTGTCCAATTATCAAGTCCTCAGCTTCAGCCAGACACACGGGTTGCACTGATGGGTTGTTTTCGAATTCGAGCAGCAACGAGAGCTTTATCAAGGCGACGTCATCCCCCTGAACAATAAGGACTGTGTCACTGAACCAACCACGCACGCACACACACACACACACACACACACACACACACACACACACACACACACACACACACACACACACACACCAAAAGGATAACAATAACATGTACTGTATATTCGCAAAAAGAATAATCCTTGCTACAATAATGCGAGACTAAGAAGTTTAGAATGTTATTGTACCTGCATCTGTAAATTTTTGAGATAAGCACTACTCTAAGTAGAACTCTAAATCAATTATAGAATATTAAGCCATATAGAGAATGCATATACATCATCTAAAAGGGAAAAAGAAAAGTCGAACAATAGTAAGTGCCTGAATAAAACCTCACTTTTGCAGCTCAGGGTTGTTATGATATAAAAAAATCGTACACACTTACGTCCACGAAAAGAAGATCATTGTAATCTTCGTGTATAATAACCCTTTCCACAGGTATGTATTCCAGTTTGTCCAAAAAGATGCTTCCCACGCCGACCCTCAATCTAGTGTAGTTTCTGTGGACAGACACCAACAGTTCTAAGAGACTGGCGGAGACCTAAACACTGAAATCTTTATGGAATTGTAGAAACAAGTTAGGATGATTGACTTGAACTTCACTGTTTCTGAATAAAATGTAATGCCTTTCAAAATCGTGATATATACAATGAAAGTGTCGCGTATGAAACTTAAGCGCTAAATTGACTTGTACATTAAACTAACTTCACCCCAGAATGAAAAGCTGGTATAGCTTGATATTTTCTATATCTTCTTATCAGAACAATTTTTGAGATAGGATTCCTTGTGTTCCTGTGAATGTTTTTGTTATTTATTATTTTGATGCAGAATTCTTGCCATATTATCAATACATAGAACCATGGTAATGGTCTTTCTATTGGAGCCTGTTCAAAGCACTCTAGATAAGACGCTCACGCCTCCACACAGGTCTCCAGGCAGTACCAGGTTTTGACTCTGTTATCATGTTGTCTAGAATCTTTAATCACTTTTCGAAACTAATAACATATCAAAGGTGTTTGCATATGTCGGCCATTCATAACATGTGCTTACCCCTGAAATGGTTCCACGCAGTGAGCCGCAGTAAGCACCCACTCCCGAGTAATGATGGATCCTGAACAGAAGTACTGAAACTTGGGGACAAGACCAAGGGCTGCTTGGTATGGGTACTCCAGTGGCGAAGCTTTCTCCCCGTTGATTATCCTCGTGCCTTCGTCAGATGCATTGCCTTCGAGGTCGTATTTGTGCACCGGAACCACACGAGTACCGTCGTCAGGGTGGTGCGCCACCTCGATAGGAGCTTTGCCGCATTTCCCTGAGAATCAACAACCAAATGTGCGTCTGCGTGTGCGTCTACGTGTACGTGTACGTGTGCGTGGGCGTGTGTGTATGTACACACACACACACACACACACACACACACACACACATATATATATATATATCTATATATATATATATATATATATATATATATATATATATATATATATATATATATATATATATATATATATATATATTTCTTTTCACTTTACAGGAGATTTTTTTCATTTATAGACATTTACTTATAAATTGAAATTGATTTGGATGTTGATTTTATCTTGCAACTGATCAAGAAAGAGTAACACCTCCCATGGCCATTCCTGGTCCAACACTGTCAACTCCCCACAAAGAAAAGGAAACACAAAGCAAAATTTTTATAAAGTACGAAGGAGTTTCAGGGAACAGACATTGAACACTTACTGCAAAGTCCTCTCTCGGCATTGCATGGCGGTGCTGTAACATAGAAAATAGTGTTAACGTTGCGAGAAGAAATAGTGATGAATCTGAAATGGAATTGGGGAGTTAATTTTGCTTAAGGGACAGAATGAGGAGCCGTGGATGACTTCCACCCCGCCTCCATCCGACCTCCACCACATCGCCGACTGTGCCGATGACACTAGTGCAGGGGAGGCGGTGTGTTGCTTTTAAGCTGTCCAGGTGGAGGGTGCTTGGGAGGGGCCGTGATGGAGGGTGGGAGGGTGGGAGGGTGACTCATCAACCATGCACGATGGAAGTGAAAAGAGTTCGAGGAAAAGAAAAAAAGAACATATCAGTGTGTGTGTGTGTGTGTGTGTGTGTGTGTGTGTGTGTGTGTGTGTGTGTGTGTGTGTGTGTGTGTGTGTGTGTGTGTGCCCGCGTGCGTGCAGAGAATGTCAATTGTTGGACATGATGTGTACTTGCTTATCTGACTCAGCTTTGCCAGTGTCGCTACAATTTATTTCTCTCTTTTTCTGCAACGTGATCCCAAGTTTCCTCTTTGACTGTTCTATTGTTTCTGTGGTAGACGGCCACTGATCTCCTGATTCTAGTAGCTCTGGTGTTCCTCAAGATTCTATCACCTACTCTGTTTCTCTTTTCATTAATGATCTAAATAAAACTTTTTGTCCTATCTATTTTTACGCTTATAATATAACCCTACATTTTTCCACATCTTCCCAGAAACATTCAGCCCTATAGAAAGTTAACATTTCAAATAGGGACGGCACAGAACGCCTAATTTCTTGTCTCTGTAAGAATTCCAGTTAAGACAAATAAAACCTAGTACTTTTTCATGCCTCAAGAACTTAATTTCTCCTCTATCAACTAGACACAACTTTCCAGACAACTATCCCCTCTTCTTAATGACACCCAACTTTCCCCCTTGTAACGCTGTTAGGCAGGTTACAAAACTGTAGGTTCGAGTGAATAAGTAATTAAGTTAAATAACAAATGAATTTATTTTTCAATTTACATCAGTTACAAAACAATAAAGGATGGCATCAGAAAAGACACTAGCAAATAATAACACCAATAAATTATAGAGTTAATTAATGGGGGACCTAACCTAAGCTAACACAAACACTATTAACGACCTAACAGATGGGAAAGGGAATAAGTTACGTCACCCAGAATGACAGGGAATGGCGTGAAGGTCGGCAAGGTACGTCTCAGGCGTTTACCAGGAGCTTGGAGGAGACTATGGGCGGAGGAACACTGATTCGACGGGGTTTTTTACCCCTATCACAATGTTATGGGTATTATGCCATTTTATTATTCCTTTTAATTGTATTTCTTTTGTTTATTTATAAGAGAGTTTTTTTTGTTTGTTTGTTGTATCTTTTAATTTATTTCTCATTTTATTGTTATTTCATTTTTTTTTCTTTATTTTAGTTTTTTATATATAAAAAAAAAAATTGTATATTAGAGCAACAACAATAACAACAGTCTTACCTTCACACACGCTTCATTCACACAGGATACCTATTCCTACTACAAAACTATTGCCCCTTTGTCAAGGCTGGGCAAGGGAGGGGCATAACACAAACACACAGGGTGGCTACGTAATATTACTACGTATTACTTTTATAATAAGAAAAACAATAACAATAAATAAATAGTTAAATAAATAAATGAATAAATAAATAAATAAATAAATGAATAAATAATAAATAAATAAATATAATAAAAAAAGGGGAAAACATTTACGCATGATGGAAATCATACACACCTTCATACTTTTATTTATGTATGTTTAAGTGAAAAATTTTACATAGCGCATCATACATAATATATACACATAAATCACAACTCTGTGACTAAGTTGTTCTCAGTGAGGTAAATCATCATTCTATCAACCACATCCTGGTGTTCGTCGCCCAGAAGGGTGGTCTGCGTTAGCTTAGGATGGGTTTGATGGTGTGTAGGTGGAGATTGTTCCAGTGACTCTGCCACAGGAGATTTGCTAATGATTTATCAACTGAGGGACGTGACTGCAGAACGCGACGGAGGTTCCACGCTCCCTCGAGCTCTGCGGCAGACCGAGCTAGCATGTCAGTCTGTTCATTCCAGCCTATACTGGAATGTCCAGGCACCGAACTCAGTGAGGATTTACGATTTGAATTTAGTTCATTAATGATGTTGCCCTGGATTTCATTTGTATCCTTGCGGCCGGACTCTATTGCCTGAAGGGATCACATAGCGCTTCAGGATAGAGATGAATTTAAAGCATAATCTACGGCTTTCTCTATAGAAAAAAAAAATAATAATTAATAAATAAATCAGCAGAAAAGACCGATGTATGAATCGGTAGTCGGAAACTGAAGGCACATTCGGTGGACCGCATTGTGGAGGTGGTTGTGCTGCCAGATGATCTTGTTTGCTGTCTTACCGAGGGGAGTTTTCCGGGCAGTTTTTATCCCATATACTAACAATAAGGCATCCCTTTACTCATATGTTTAATTGCTTACTACATTTTTATTGAGTTTGATGAAGGAGACTATGTTTCATATCCTCGGAAAATAAAAATAAAAAATCATTGTATATATTTTTTTTACATAAGTTCAAGACCTGGCTTCTATCAACCTTAATGGCATCACGGTCATCCTTCTCAAATATATAGGTTGTGGTAAAACTGAAACAAAACACATAATTCTTCACATTTTTTTCACTACTAGTTTTTTCAATATTGACTATTTTTATTCCATTTCCATAGGACTATTTATATTCCATTTCCATAGTACACTGGAAACGATGAATTGATAACTATAAGAAAAGTAATAATGTAGAGTGAGTGGTAAGGATACACAAGTTGAGGCAAGGTACTTTATTTTCTAACGTTTCGGTATTAAACCATCTTTAGAGAAGATGAAGATGGTTTAATACCGAAACGTTAGAGAATAAAGTGCCTTGCCTCAACTTGTGTATCCTTACCACTCACTCTACATATTTGTCTTCATCTAAACAACAAAAGTAATAATAACAATAGTAATGATAATAATAATAAGACAGCTGGAAACTTATTTTTAAGACTGCAAGCTAAAGGCTTGTTCATTAAATCTCTTCAATCTTATAAATAGATCTATTAATAATATTCCTCAAGAAGATACTTTTTTCTCTGTATCATAGCAGAAGTAGGTCGCTGCGTTGCTCAGCAAAATGATGTGGGCTTTTCGATATTACTTATTATCCAGTCTTTATAGTAAGGGACGCTTGTGAACAAAACTGTCCCATTGCAGAATTCAGCCCCGTAGCTGACGATTCCTGTCTGTACCCATCGTCCGTCACACAGCTGCTTCACCAGAGGCCCTCCACTGTCGCCCTGGAGGAAAGTGGTCAAGTACACATGTGGGAGTGGCTTACCAAATCATTTTAAATGATCCACTTTGATTATTTAGATAAGAACATCATACTACCAATGCAATAATCACGGGAAACTAAGAAAAACTGTGCGAAATTATGAGGAAGTACAGTAGGTGAGGAAACAGAAAAATGAATATCACATTAGCAATAACATAATCAAGACCCTGTCAAGACACTGTCGCCCTGGGGGAAGTTTTCAAGTACACATCTGGGGCTGGCTTTCCGAAGTATTTCAAACGACCAACTTTGATTATTTAGATAAGAACATCATATTACCAATCCAATAATAACGAAAAAAAAAACTGCGTGATAGTCAGATAAGAAGGGTGAAGGATTACTAAAGAAGATGGAAGGAGGTACAGTAAGTGAAGAAATCGAAAAAAGAATATTACATTACCAATGAAATTATAAGGAAAAACTTTCGGAATTGCGTGTACGTATGATAACAAGAAGAGTGAGGGAGTACAAAGGTAGATAGAAGGAGGTGCAGTAAGCGGGGAAGTAGAAAAGCTGAGAAGTAGTGAGGAATAGAATTAGTTTAATAATTTAATAGGTCTAATTAAATTTAATAATGGCGAGGTAGGAAGGAGTTGGTCGTAATAATGAAAACGAAGACGACGACAAGAAGCTGAGAGTTTTCTTGCTATATTGAACATTAAAGTTATAAATTCATTTCGCTACCACAAACACGAGACAAAGAGTGACTCACGTAACAGCTGGATTTATTTTCGTTGATGGTGCAAATAACTTTCTTTCGGTCTTTTGGTACATCTTCGAAGAGTGAGCAAAGTTTCACGTCCACTTGGGTGAGACGTACTTCATACAATACATTAGTGATATTTCCATCAGGAGCTGAGGAAGGGAAGGTTTGAGTTAGCTTATGGGACAGCCTCGATTTCTTTTTTCTTCACAATATTTTGACATGATCTAGGACAATACTGTGGGTATCATTACATTTTTCATATTAATTCATTAAAAAACTACCAGGTAATATAAAAGGATATTGTGATTCTTAACTATTTTTCACGGTGAAAGCTGGACAAAGAAGCACTGTTAGTTATAAGAATTTCTAATGGTTTTCATGGTTTCAGGGATAATGCAACAATCATTCATTAGTGTCAATAGGAGTAATAGTCATGACAACCAGACTAACCAACCCTGTGAGGTTCTAAAAAGTCATTCAAGGATGTTCTCAGTCTGTTTATAAATGAGAGTTACTATTTCACGACGGTATTAATGAAGGAACACGGTGCGACTCCGCCTGTTCTGGCAATTCTGCTGTGAGGTTACTGCAACATTGCTGCGAGCTCGTTGTGAACGTGCTGCCTCTCTACTGCAAACGAATCGCAATGTGGGAACAGGACATTTGAGATTAGCAGCCCTAGGTCGGGGCTTCTTGCAGCGAAAGGACTTAGGTTAGGTTCTTAGTCATGGAAATTTCCATCACCTTATTTTTATCTGCTCTTAAAGTCTCTACACGGCCTTTCCTGTATCTTTCCTTGGGTGAACGTCGTAAGAAAATAAGAACATGAGAAAATGAGGGAAGGTGCAAGAGGCCGTTAGACCTATTCGTGGCAGTACGTATGTGAACATTTCTGTCTATATTACTATATCACTATATCTATATACTGATTTCTTACGCAGAACTAACGTCCTATCAGATGCCTTTAATGGACGTTTTTTTTATCTCTCTTTTTCGTCTTATATAGCCGATACAATTCTATAGCCTGGCTGGCTTCCTTTTTATCCTCCGTTTAAACTTCCTCCCAGATCTTTGGTCTCATATATATATATATATATATATATATATATATATTGCTATAAAAAAAAAGTGTACATCATCCGTCTCAGTGTGGCCAGTCTTACGTGGACGAGTGATTCCCCAGCCAGAGTTCACCAAGTCCTGTCCAATTATCAAGTCCTCAGCTTCAGCCAGACACACGGGTTGCACTGATGGGTTGTTTTGGAATTTGAGCAGCAACGGGAGCTTTATCAAGGCGACGTCATCCCCCTGAACAATAAGGACTGTGTCACTGAACCAACCACGCACGCACACACACACACACACACACACACACACACACACTAAACAAAGTAAGTTCAGATACATGTGTGGTTATTACGTAATGGGCTATTAAAGGTATCATGTCTGTAAAAAAAAGTTTAAATATCATAGGGGGAGTTAACATGAATTAAGGAAGTATTTGAATTAAGAAGTGTTTTTTCCCAACATACAAATCTAAAACTTTTGTAGATCAAGGTGTCTGTTATGATGAATAAATCGTAAACACTTACGTCATCTATTCGAAGGTAATTGTAATCTTCGTGTATCTTCACTTTTTCCACATTTGTGTATCTCATTTTGTCCAAGAAGATGCTTCCAAAGCCGACCCTCAATATAGAGTAGTTTCTGTGAACAGACGCCAGCAGTGTTGAGAGACCGCCAAAGACCAAAACACTGAAATCTTTATGGGATTGTAGAAACAAGTTAGGGTGATTAACTTGAACTTTACTGTTTCTTAATAAAATGCAATGCTTTTCATAATGCTTTTCATAATCATGATATGCACAATGAAAGTGTTGCGTGTGAAATTAAAGCACTACATTAATTTGTACATAAAACCAACTTCACCTCGGAATGAAAAGCTGATATAATTCGGCATTTTCTCTCTCTCTTCTCTTATCAGAATATTTTTTGAGAGTATTTATTTATTTTTTTTTTATCTATACAAAGTGGGCATTTTCATGGGAATTTATGGGCTAAAGGAGACCACCTAATGGAGGTCTCCTATCTGAAAGCCCACCCACTAGAGGGCCGTTACCCCGAGTGGACGCCCAATTTCCACTCAGACCGTAGTCAGTATTCGAACCTATGCGCTCGGGGATCCCAAGGCCCCCGGAGCGCAAACGGTTCCACTGTACCACGGCGGCCTCAACTCAAGTCCTGTACTCACGGGGCCTGTTGTTGGGCCTTCTGAATGTTTTTGTTATTTACTAGTATGATGCAGAATCCTTGCTGTATTATCAATACATAGAATCATGAAAACGCTCTTAAGAACACAACAGTTTCTATTGAAACCTCTTCAAAGCACTCTAGATAAGACGCTCACGCCTCCACACAGGTCTCCAGGCAGTACCAGGTTTGACTCTGTCATCATGTTGTCTAGAATCTTTAATCACCCTTCGCAACTATAAGCATGTCAAAGGTGTTTGCATATGTCGGCCATTCATAACATGTGCTTACCCCTGAAATGGTTCCACGCAGTGAGCCGCAGTAAGCACCCACTCCCGAGTAATGATGGATCCTGAACAGAAGTTGAACAAATCGGGGGCACGACTAAGGGCTGCTTGGTATGGGTACTCCAGTGGCGAGGCTTTCTCCCCGTTGATTATCCTCGTGCCTTCGTCAGATGCATTGCCTTCGAGGTCGTATTTGTGCACCGGAACCACACGAGTACCGTCGTCAGGGTGGTGCGCCACCTCGATAGGAGCTTTGCCGCATTTTCCTGAGAACCAACAACTAAATGTGTGTGTGTGTGTGTGTGTGTGTGTGTGTGTGTGTGTGTGTGTGTGTGTGTGTGTGTCTGTGTGTCTGTGTGTCTGTGTCTGTGTCTG